>JAKWJD010001755.1:16065865-16325082 GCA_027705065.1 Solanum peruvianum
CCGCGAGTGGCACCCACACTTATCCTACTATGTGAGCGAACCAACCAATCTAAACCCCAACATTTCAACCATAATAACAGAATATAATGCGGAAGACTTTAAAAGTCATTAATGAAAATCGATTAAATAACTTCTAAAAACTCAATACTTATTATTCCCAAAATCTGGAAGTCATCACCACAAGAACATCTATCCTCAAATTACTAAATATAAGAGTATCTAAGAAGCTAAAATAAGTAAAAAGCTAGTCCATGCCAAAACTTCAAGGCATCAAGACATGAAGAAGAAGATCCAGTCCAAGCTAGAAGCAATAGCTCACCCTGAAATCTGGTGTGATGAACACTGGCTAGAGTTGCGGACGAGTTGAAGACGACGGTACGTTTGCTGCACTCCACAAATAATCAAAGAAAAACAAATACAAGTAGGGGTCAGTACAAGGCACAAGTACTGAGTAGGTATCATCGGCCAACTCAAAATAGAAAGCAATATATATCAGATAATAACATAAAATCAACAATATTCCTAACAGGTGATAACAACAACTACCATAACCATTGGCACAACGCTAAGCACATCTATGAGGACTCAAGCCTCCACACCATACTCATTTGGGAAACAGGTTCTTTAGATTGAGTATATTAACATATTTCAAGATTCATTCTCTTTACTATCCTGGTGTCGAAACGTGACACTCCGATCCATATACTATCCTGGTGTCGGAACGTGACACTCCGATCCATATACTATCCTGGTGTCGGAACGTGACACTCCGATCCATATACTATCCTGGTGTCAGAACGTGACACTCCGATCCATATACTATCCTGGTGTCAGAACGTGACACTCCGATCCATATACTATCCTGGTGTCGGAATGTGACACTCCGATCCATATACTATCCTGGTGTCGGAACATGACACTCCGATCTATATACTATCCTGGTATCGGAACGTGACACCCGATCCTCTAATTCTATCCTGGTGTCGGAACGTGACACCCGATCCTCTAATCTCATTACTTTAGTTCATCAAGCCTTTTTTTATACCAAGGCATCATCATTAACAAAGTAAATTTAAGATTTAAGATTCACAGCCTCATCTTCCCAACCCATTACAATTACATCATCACATCATGCAAGCACACAATTAAGCATATAGAAGACTTTATAATACTACCCAACACATATCATTCGCTATTAAGAGTTTACTATGAGATAGTATAAACCATAACCTACCTCCACCGAAGAATCGCGATCAAACAAGCTATCTTCCCAAAACCTTTGCTTTCCTTGCGTTCTTCTCTTCCTCTCGATCGTTTCTCTCTTTTCTCTCTGTTCTTTTTGTTTTTCTTATTCCAACCCTTTTTCTTTTACCCTAATTGTCATATAATTAAGTATAAAAGATGATAAAAATAACCCACTATTTATTTCAAGGTTATCTCCTTTAACCCCCAAGTAATTGAATTATTAACATTAACCCACTAACTTTATAATTATAAGCATGAATAGTCCAAAACGCCCCTTAAAAACTTTTAACAGAAATCTGACCCTGTTTGGGTTACGCAACCTGTGACGGTCCGTCATGGCTGTGACGGTCCGTCCTGCAGGTCCGTCACAAAGTTCAGAGAGTTAATTCTGTGGAAAGATTTGTGACGGTCCGTCGTGCCAACGACGGTCCGTCCTGCCATTCCGTCACAAAGTTCAGAGAGTCGATATCAGTACCCAAATTTCAGAATTCTAAGTGTTTTGGAATGAGACCCCCTCGACGGTCCGTCGTGGGATCCGTCGACTCAGACAGTTATTACCAGAAATACTCTACTGCTCAAAACGACTAAACAGGTCGTTACAAGGGGAGGAGAAGAAGATGATTTTTTTTAAAAAATTATTATTTTATATTTTTTAAATTTAAATATATTATTCACTTTCCTTTACATGTGTGTGTTTACACTCTTTTGCCAACTCATCTATCTTAATACCACATAAGAATGGTTAATGGTCTGAGAGATTTGATATATTGTATTTCAATGAGTTTAAGAGTTTAGTGGATAAAAGGTTAAGCAGAACGGATCATAATACAAACTCATACAAGTATATGGGTCCATCAGATCATTTTGTCGATTTTTTATTATTAGAAAATTAAGATATTATATTATTTATACTAGTATAATCATGTTAGAAGTATTATTTTCTAAGTTTCCTTAATTATGTTTTGTAATTATCTGAAATTATTGATGTATTTTTATAATTTTGTGTTATTATATTATTATACTATATTGTAAATTAAACATTTAAAGATTCGTAGGGCTTACACCCCACGTCTCGAGGCTTACACCTTGCCCTATACTATGTAAAATATCTTTTCTCACGCCCCCACCTTTTAAAACGATATAATACATAAATATGCCCTTTAACTTGGCTTCGAATCACATTTATGCCCTTCAACTTTGGCTGTGCACAACTAAACACTTAAACTTGTATAAAGTTGAACAAATAGACACAAATGTCCTACATGTCATCCTACATGCCATTTTTTGTCCTACGTGATGTCTTACGTGTATTTTTTTCCACGTAGGACTCATGGGTTTATTTATTTAAAAGTTAGAAAATTAAAGTTCGTGTTTGTGCAGTATGAAAGTTGGAGGTCAAAGTTAAAATCTGAAGCAAGGTTTAGGATCCATTATATGTATTATGCCTTTTAAAACACTACTATGACCCATATATGCTTCTGCGACTTGAAACTAGGTCCGTAGGATCTGGACAAAAAATGACTTTTAGATTTTTTTTACATGAGTGAAAAATACGATTCGTACATTAATCTACGACCCGTAGAAGAGATTCGTAGGTCATTGACTCCAAAAACTCGCAGTTGTAGTAATCTAAATTAAAATGTTTATAACTTTTTATTTGAAATTCTAAATGAAGAAAACTTAGTGGCATTGAGAAGAAGACTTATACTACTTTAATTTGATAGGTTATGGTGCCCCTAAAACATTATATGATGAGAGATATTATTATTTAAAGATGTTTCTTACGTGAGCAAAGGTAACAAAAACTTAGGTGGTAGAAAGATTTTGAACTCAACTAAGTACTAGATGTCTTTTATTGTCACGCCCCGAGCTACCTTCGAGACGCAGAAATGAAACCTAGGACCACAAGTGATCCCAAGCTAACCCTGCTGGCATAATCATGACTTATACTAAAGATAATAAACTGAATGTGGAAGCTAAATCATAACTTAAACTCAAAAGATGGGGAATACCCATATACTATAACAGAGATAAATGAATATTGATGAATTTGATAGAAAGAATTTATTAACTCAATACTACACTGAAACTAACTATGTCTGAAGTAAACCTCTAAATGACTAGAAATACTGGGACAAGCCCTAGCTAAGTCTAGCAAAAACTGAAACTAAAATACTAAAATAAACTCATCACTATTGTCCTCGGAGAATGAGGGCTCACCACAGAATCTGCTGAATTGGAGATCGGAAATTGATCTATGCGTGATCTGGTTGCTGAGAACCTGAACCTATATCACAAGAAGATGTAGCACACATATACGTCAATACTTGAAAGGTAGTGAGCATGTAGAATAGGATAAGGCTGAAATAAAACATAACTTAACAAGCACAAAAGCAAGTATAATAATCCGAACATGATATACTAAATATATGATCTAACTGAATGCAATGACCAATTTATAACATGCTGAAACTAAATATTGAGTATACTGATAAATGGTCAATGCAAGACAGTCTGACTGAACTGTAGGAGCTACTAATAACTAATAATAAAACCACATAAGGTAAATGTGGAGTCCGATGTGTAGGTCCCATCGAGAGGACCTAATATACCCTGCCAGAGGTATATCAGCATGCTGGTGTGATCACTAAACTAAGTGCCCATAGAGGGGATTTACAACCTACTTGGCTAGTAGTTCTGAGATTAATTGGGTACGCTAAACCCTAGTCCAACTCGAGTAATATGCTACTCCCAATGTATTATGTAATTAAATGATTGTGAGTTTATGTAAATATGAATAGCTCAAAACTGAACATGCAAACTGAGAATGAAACAATTAATCTGGTAATTGTACGTTTATAACTGAGGCATGTATATCTGAAGTAACTGAAATATCTGACCTAGCATGTGTAATTCAAGAACTAATGAAAAACATAGCTAGGGTTCTGAAATTCATGCAATAAACTGAATAATAACATGATAATCTGATTCGGAACATATAACTAATAATTTCATGAAGTTCTGTTGAAGTTCTAGAAACCTTAGGTCACTGAAAACTAGGGACCCAATGGGTGAAAGGAACCCACTAGTGAAATATCACATACATGGTGATGAAATTCACGGAGAAACACTTAGATTTAAGGGCTGAAACTATTGGAAGCTTGTTGCGTTCTTGAACTAGGGTTCTTGACCTTTTTCTCATTTCTTGCTTCTAATTATCTAGGTTTTTATTAATGATTTAACTAAGGTAAATTTTAGTTATGTTTCTAGGCTTAAACTGACTAAAATCTGATGATTTAGGATCAAAACAACGCATCTTAAGGTTTAAATGAAGTGAGAAAATACCAAAATACCCCTGAGTTAGTTGTTCTCAGACAAAATGACGACCTGGACTGACGGTCCGTCGTTCAATCGACGGTCCGTAGATTGGGCCTGTTCGATAGGTATTTACTAATACAAACATAACGTTTTACTTGGAGGTCTGATCTTAGCAAGCTCTGTGGCTATGGAAAGCTAATTCAATTACCTATCTGTGGGTATGTCATGGGACACCTAATTCAATTTGTGCTATAAGTTATGATAAATTGAAGTTGACCCAACTGTATTTCCCCTTACTGTCTGTTAATTTCCACCTACAGTCAGACCTCTGGTCCGTAGGTCCATCTACAGATCGTGCTGGTCAATTGTGGTTTTTGTTAGGGATTGAGTGAATGGGGTGTCGATCGACGGACACATACTACTGACCGTAATGACCTACGAACTGTAGGTCCGTCCATCGTTCGACACTTAGTCAAATTTTCCTTGGCTCAGATTTTTGGGGTTTCTGACTCCATCGACGAATGTGCAGGACGAACCATGGGTCAGGCTACAGTCCGTTGATGGAAACCGTCGACTGCACCTGCATATTTTTTGAAAAGTTGATTTTTGTTTTATTTTGGATATGGGGTGTTACATTATCTCCCCCTTGGGATTGTCGTCCTCGAATGAAGACTAAACTAACTGAAATAGAGGGAGAGAGCTACAATCCCTACTTCTAAATACTGTGAACTGAGTTTCTGACTGAACTGAGTTCTGAGAACATGCAAATACACTGAAAATGCAAGTACAAATTGAGGGAACATGATTTTAAGACCGAATTCACGCATGAATGACTGGAAACTAAAGCGGAACAATTACCTCAAGCTGGAGTGGAATCGGAAGGAAAGAGGTGAGGATACTTGGCTTTCATTGCTGCTTCTGCTTCCCAAGTAGCTCCTTCTATGGACTGACTCCTCGACAAAACGTTGACTGAAGCGACTTCTTTGTTTCTCAACCTTCTAACTTGACGGTCTCTTTCACCGCCATACTCTCTAATGGAATTACAGAGGGTGGATTACCCACACACTTCTTCAAGAGTGAGATGTGGAAGACCGGATGCACTGCTGCTAATTCTGCTGGCAACTCTAACTCATATGCCACCTTTCCAACCCTTTTAAAATCTTGTAAGGGCCTACATATCTAGGACTGAGCTTTTCTTTCTTGCGAAATCTCATCACCCCATTAATAGGTGACACTTTCAGGAAAACCCAATCATCAACTTGGAACTCTAGTTCCCTTCTTCTCACATCTGCATAAGATTTTTGACGACTTTGGGCTGTCTTTAAGTCTATCTCTAATGAGTTGCACTTTCTCCATAGCATAAAGGACTGAATCTTGACCTATTAAAGTTGTTTCACTACATCAAACCAACAAACAAGAGATCTACATCTACACCCATACAAAGCTTCGTAAGGGGCCATCTAAATGCTGGAATGGTAACTATTGTTGTAGTCGAACTCAATTAGAGGAAGGTGATCATCCCAACTACCTTTGAAATCGATCACATTAGCTCTAAACATATCCTCTAGGGTATGAATTGTACGCTCTACCTGTCCATCCATCTGTAGATGATATGTTGTACTAAGGTTAACTTGAGTACCAAGTAGGGGTGGCAGGGGGACCGGGATGGCCCGCCCCAGCCCGCATCCCGCCCCGCCCCATTTCGAACCCGACCCATCCCCTAGGGTTTAGGGGGTTTGAGGGGTGGGGGATGAGGGGACCGGTCAAGGTCCGGTTCACCCCTGCGTCCCGATCGACCCGGCCCGATCCCGGCCCGTTTGAACCGGCCGGTTCGCGGGATCCCCTCTGTTTTTTTTTTTTTTTAAATTTTAAATTTTAAAATTTTTTACCGTTTAGATCAGTTGGGGAAAAAACTAGTGGCCCCCCACCCCCAACGTATTTTCCCCCCTTTTTGTGTTCCCAAACACCCCCTACCAGCCCCTACCATCCCCATACTTTTAAAACTTTATTTTAAACCCTCAAGTTATAATAATTACACTTTAACCCATTTTTAATATTATAAATACACCTATCCCCTACTAGTTCTTACAAAATTATCTATTCTCATTTCTCTCATCTATTTTCTATATCCTCTCAACTCTCAACTCTCAAGTGTCAATCTTAATTTCTATTCCATTTTAATTCTCATATTATTAGAATCCATATATTTCAATTTTCAATTCAAAAATTTTATATTATATCAATAAATATAATTATATTATCTCATATTTGTTATCAAGTATTGGTTGTAGTTACAAATTACAAGTTACAACAAACCACAAGCTTCAATAATCGGTTTAGCGTCTGCTGTTAACGCAGACGTTTGGTACATTCGTTTTATATTATTTATATTTTATTTTTCGTCTTTACTTTTGTGTTATAATTATTTTTATATTGCACTATATATATATATATATATATATATATATATATATATATATATATATATATATATATATATATATATATATTAAGTATGAGTTCTAGCAAAAAAATAGCGGTAAAGGAAAAGAGAAAGCACAAGATAACGAAGAAAGTAGACTTTTTAAATTATTTAATTTTGGTAAAAAAATAGTAAAGAAAAAAAAGTAGTAAAACTGGTGGTACTTTATCTAAATCAACGAGTAGAGTTAGATATAACATAAATGATTTTACTTATGTTGATGATTCTCTTTATGATATTGTATCAAATGTTCAACTCGATCATGAAAATTTAGAACGACGTTATGGTAATATTAATCCTAATGTTGATGAAAATTCAGGTGAAGAAGTAGAAGCTGATTTGGGAGAAAAGGAGTTAAAAGAAACACCTACTAGTCCGGTGACAGAAGTTCCAAATGAGACTATCAATTTACTAGAGCAAAATTTTGGACATCCACCCCCTTATACCACCCACAAGGGAGAAGGTGAAGTATCAACGAGCTAAAACTTCTATTGTTTGGCAATTTCTGACTTTCGATAAAGAAAATAGTGTTGCTATTTGTCAAGGTGGAACAGGGGGATTAAATAGACATTTGTTATCTTGTGTGCCAATTCAATATAAAGAAGCTAAAACATTAGCCAATAGAAAAAAGGGAATTTCAATTAATGAATTAGATATTACCGGTAATGCATCGATAGGGGCTTCTAACATGGTTCAAGGAATATTAGATCCTTTTAAACCCGCTGGTCCAATAACACAACGTAAATATAATAAAAAATTAGATCGGGAAAATTTAGCTAAAATGGTTTCTGTTTGTGGTTTGCCTTATAGTTTTCCTTCAAATCCCGGTTTTATTGATTATATTCAACAAACTTATAATCCAGATTATAGAGACTTTTCAAGAAATACTGTTAAATCTGATGTTTTTGAATATCAAGGTAAATATTGTCAATTTCTTCGTTGTATATTTAGCATATTACATAGTAGAGTGTCTGTAACTTTGGGCATGGGTCGTAGTGTTAATGGAAATGATTATTTAACTATTACTGCACATTGGATTGATCATAATTGGAATTTGCAAAAAAAAAAATTATAAGTTATAAACTATGTATAGAGAAAAAAAATGGTGCATATTTAGCTTCAAATATTTTAAGTGTTTTAGATTATTACATGATTATAGATAAAATAATGTCTGTCGCATTAGATAATGCATCTAATTATACAAACGCTGCTAAAATGTTAAATTAGATTATGTCCAATTGACAATAATGTTTTTCATGTTAGATGTGTTGCACATATATTAAATTTAGTTGTACAATATGGTATTTCATTATTTGATTGTTGTAGCATAAAAGTTGCAATTGAAGGTATGATTGAAAAATTTTAAAAATATTTTTTTCCTATTCCTCAAGTTTTTTTAACGACTACTTTACTTCATCCTCCTTATAAATTAAAAGGTGTGCAAGGCCTTGTTGACACATTTTATGAAACTTTAGAAATTTTACCGTAAGAAATTCCAAATTGTCAAACGTGTAAGTCTAGCATAAAATTACAAGTAAACTGTTGTATGAAAAATATAGAACCACGGAAAATTTTCAAGGAGAAGTTGGTCAAACTTCTAATGTTGAGATTGATTTGTCACTTCCAATTTCAACTTATATGCGAGGTTTTCTTGGTCTTAATTCTACTAACCATGATGATTTTTGAAGAATATCTTAATCAATCTTTAGAAGTATTAGAAATCAAAGATGGCAATGAAGATTTACTAGGATGGTGGAGTAGGCGAAGCGATGCATCTCCAACTTTGAGCAAAATGGTTCGTGATGTTATAGCTATTCAAGCTTCATCAGTTGCATCGGAGGCTACTTTCAGTGAGGCAAGGTTTCAAATTGGTGATCATAGATATTAATTGGCGGAAGACAGTTTGGAAACAACATTTTTATTTAGAGACTGGTGGAATGCTGAAAGGAGGAATAACAATTTGCCAAAGTTAAGTAAAAAACAAGCAAGTTGGATCAAAACACAAATTGAATGCAGTGATGATGAATTAGATGCACAAGAATTTCTAGCAAGTTTGCCAACACCGGAGGATATCACCATCGATATGATACAACAATTAGAATTAAATTTTAAAGAAGAAAACAGATATTTTTAGATTACATTAGAGAACTAATTGAAACAGAACCCTTCCTAGAAGGTGGCTGTGTAAAATTAGTTACTCATCTAATATCTGTAACAAATATTAGTTTTACGTATAAGAACTTATTGAAACAGAACCCTTCCTAGAAGGTGGCTGCGTAGATTAGTTACTCTACTAATATTTGTAAATTGTAACTTCTAAGTTCTATTGATTAAATTTGAAGGTTTTAACTTTTGTTCAAGTTTTTTTCATTCAATTATTTTTTTGCATTTTAATTTTAATATATTCAATTAAATATATACTAAAGTTCTAAACTAATTTTAAATTACTTAATTTAAAGTTTACAATTTACATTACTTTAAAATATTTAAATTACAAATTTAAACTTCTCAAATTTGAAATTTAAAACTTTAAAGTTGAAACTTGAAATTTGAAACATGAATCTTAAAATTTGAAAATTGAAACTTTAAATTTGAAAATTTATTTTGATATTTGTAAATCAAATATTAAATTAAAAATTTATCAGCTAAAGACGTGTAATTTCAATAAAAATATATAATTTTTTTTTTAAAAAAATCCTCTGTCCCATGCCGTCCCGTCCCGTCCCCCCAAATCCCATCCTATCCCATATATATAGTGGGATGGGATGGGACCTATTTTTGTACCCCCAATCCCGGTCCCCCCAATCCCGGTTCCATATCCAATCCCCTCTCCCTGTGCCCCAGTCCCCTTCCCCGTCCCCTTGCCAACCCTACTACCAAGACCCTTATGAAATGACTTCCAGAAATGAGAGGTAAACTAAGGACCTCTATCTGAGATAATACACAAAGGAACCCTATGCAACCTCATAATTTCATAAATGTAAAGCTTGGCATAGTCCCCTGCCAAATCTGTAGTCTTGACCGCTAAAAAGCGAGAAGACTTAGTCATCTTATCAACGATCACCCAAATTGAGTCACGCTGTCTGCGAGTACTGGGTAACCCTGTGATAAAATACATATTGATCACATCCCACTTCTAAAAAGGAATATCGATCTGTACTGTCATACCTCTTGGTTTCTGATGTTCTACCTTGACTTACCGGCAATTGGGGCACTTACTCACAAAATCTGCTATATCCCTTTTCATGCCATTCCACCAATAGACTTCCCGTAGGTCGCCGTACATCTTAGTGTCACTTAAACTAATAGAATATCTGGAGTTATGGGCTTTAGCAAGCATATGCTTTTTCAACTCACCCACATCAGGAACACACAATCTACACTGGTAGCGAAGTACACCATCCCCCCCTAGGGAGAAAACCTCCACTCTCTGATTGTGGAGTGCACCCTTAAGTTTAAGCAAGATTGGATCACCGTCTTGCTTTTCCTTAAACTCCACTACCGAAGAAGATTCTTCCCCATTCTGAATTTTTACATCACTTTATGATATGCTCATCAGGCGAACTCCTGAGCGAGCAAGCCTGTGAACATCCTACACTAGCTCCTACATTTCTTCCTCAACATGGGCTACAGTACCCATAGATAATCTGCTAAGAGCATCTGCTACTATATTCGCCTTACCAGGATGATAATGCACACTCATATCATAATCCTAAAGGAAATTAAGCCATCTCCTTTGGCAAAGATTCAACTCTTTCTGGGTGAAACATATTGAAGACTCTTGAGTGAAAACACCAATGCTGCAAGCTGGAGGTCATGGGTTGGGTAGTTTTTCTCATGAAACATAAGTTGTCTAGAAGCATAACCTATAACCTTATCTCACTGCATCAATACACAACCTAGGCCAACTCTGGATGCATCACAATAGATAAAATAACCATCTGAACCCTCTGGTAGAGTCAAGACTGAAGCTGTAATCAATCTAGTTTTCAATTCTGCAAAGCTTTTCTCACAATTATTTGACCATTAAAACCTGACCATCTTCTGAGTTAATCTAGTCAATGGTGAGACTATGGATGAAAATCCTTCCACGAACCTTATATTATAACCCAATAGACCAAAGAAACTTTTAATATCTATAGCAAAGTTAGGTCTGGGCCATTGTTTCACTGCCTCTATTTTCTGTGAATCCACTCGAATCCCTTCGCTATATACAATATGACCAAGGAAAGCAATGGATTGCAACCAAAACTCACATTTTCTAAACTTAGCGAATAATTGACGATCCTTGAGAGTGTAGAACAATTCTCAAATGACTCGCATGTTCTTCCTCATACCTAGAGTTAATGAGGATATCATCAATAAAGACGATAATGAACAAGTCCAAGTACTATTTGAACACTCTATTCATCTGATCCATGAAAGGTCCAGGAGCATTGTTAGTCCAAACGACATAACTACAAAATCATAATAACTATACCGAGTTCTAAAGGTTGTTTTCAGAATGTCACTATGTCTAACTCTAAGCTGATGATAACCTAATCTGAGATCTATCCTTGAAAAATGACTAGCACCCTGAAGTTGGTCAAACAAGTCACCAATCCTGGGGATGGGATACTTATTCTTGATTATGACCTTGTTCAACTGTATATAGTCAATGCACATTGTAAGAGAACCATCTTTGTTCTTTACAAACAACACTGGCGTACCCCATGGTGAAATACTAGGTCTGATGAAACCCTTATCTAGAAGGTCTTTTAATTGCTCTTTCAATTCCTTAAGCTCTGCTAGATCCATTCTGTAAGGAGGAATAGAAATAGGCTGGGTATCAGGAAGTAGATCAATTCCAAAGTCAGTTTTCCCTTTCGGGAGGGATTCTGAGAAGATCTTGTAGAAATACTTCTGGAAACTCATAGACTACCAGAACTCTCTCACAAGTTGGGGTTTCAGAGCTAGAATCCTTAACTCAAACTAGATGATAGAGATAACCCTTAGAGATTATCTTTGAGGCCTTAAGGTAAGAAATGAATCGAACCATAAGCTCTAAGCTACTACCCCTCTATTCTAAGATTGATTCGTCTGGAAACTGAAAACAAACAATCCTAGTTCTACAATCGACTGAGGCATAACAGGATTATAATCGATCCATGCCTACAATTACATCGAAGTCTACCATTTCTAAATCTACAAGATCTGCTGGGTGACTTTCTTAGATACTGTAACAGGGCAATTTTGTATTCCCCTCTAGCTATAACTGGGTCACCGACTGGAGTAGTGACTGAGAAAGGTTCGGAGAGAGTTTTTGGACTAACATTGAATTGGACTGCTATGTAAGGAGTTACAAAAGAAAGAGTAGCCCCTGGATGTAACAATGCATAAACATCAAAGTCAAAGACTAGTAACGTACCAGTGACTACATCAGAAGAACCTTCCTGATCCTGGCGAGCCTGAAGAGCATACGACCTGTTCTGGCGCTGATCGCCACCTGTACAAAATGAGTTACCTTGTATAGTCGGGCAATTTGCTGGTGATGCTGAAGTTGTAGACTAAGCTCTACTATTTCAACCTCGTTGACCATGTCTAGAAGGACAATTCCTAAACCTGTGACCAGACTGACCTCACAGAAAACATTCTTCTTTTCCCACGAGACACTCGCTCGGATGGTTCTTACCACACTTAGGGCAAGTGGGGTAAGTCTTGGTGACTGAAACACTTCCCTGAGACTTAGAGCCTGGTGTTGTAACCTTCTGGTCATACCTATTCTTGGAAACGGAACACTAGCTGACGAAGGGGCTGGAGCTGAAAACTTTTGCTGTCTCTGCGCGTGATTTCCACCACCCAATTTCTTATGAGAATATTCATAGTTTCCAGTCCTAGCCTTCTAATTCTCCTTAGCATGTTCCCTAAGCTTATCACCCTCAACCAGCTGAGTATGAGTCATAAGCCTAGTGATGTTCATATCTCCAAATGACATAGCAATCCTGCACTCAGTTTTTACCAAATCCGACACTCTATATAAGAACTAATTCATTTGAGCCCTGCAGTCAGCAATCATGTGAGGAGCATACCTGAAGAGTTGGTTAAACTTGAGCCCATACTCTTGTATTGTCATGTTTCTCTGCCTCAAGTTCATGAATTCCTGTATTGGGAAAAACCTTTGATTGTCTCAACTCTATTGGGAAAAACCTTTCGACAAAGGTCTCACTTATGCAATCCCAAGTACTAGGAGTTGTATCTGTACCCCTATTTTCCTTGAACTGAGTGGTATGAGCAACATCCTTCAACTGGTATGATGCCAACTCAACCCAATCATTCTCAGTGACTTGTATTACCTCAAAGATCTTCTTGATCTCATCTAAGAAATTCTGAGGATCCTCATTAGTTTGTGATCCTAAGAACTCAGTCAGATTTATCCTAACAAAGTCACAGACCCTTGCTACTATTGGTTCACTATTTTCATTCACATGAGCATGAACCCGATTGTTCTAGTTAGTCATACTCTGAGCCAACAACTGTATAGAATTTCTGAACTCAGCATTAGAGATTCCTGATCTTGGACTGGAGGAGCTGTGTTTGCATTCTTGGCATTCTCATTCCTAGCGTTATCTCTATAAGGAGGCATGATCTGAAACGTAGAACATCAAGTTAGAATGGAATTAGATCATACCTTACGCATGACAAGAGTAAAAAGAAAGTAAAGTTTTACTAAAACACTTTGTAGCCTTCCTCTCATTAGATGCGGTGAACATCACACCCATGAAAATGACTCTACTTAGTGCGGCTTTTCAGACTTCTTAGGACTCTTGAACCTAGTGCTCTGATACCAAGTTTTGTCATGACTCCAGCTACCTCTGAAATACAGACATGGAACCTAGGACCATAAGTGATCCCAAGCTAACCCTCCTGGCATAATCATGAGCATACTAAGGATAATAAATTGAATATGGAAGCTAAATCATAACTTAAACTGAAAAGATGATGAATATTCATATACTATAACTGAGATAAACGAAATACTGATGAGCTCAATACAAAGAAGTTATTAACTCAATACTACACTGAAACTAACTATGTTTGAAGCAAGCCTCTAAATGACTAGAAATATTGGGACAAGCCCCAGCTAAGTCTAGCAAAAACTGAAACTAAAAGACTAAATAAAATTCATTACTATTGTCCTCAGAGAATGAGGACTCACCACTGGATCTGCTGAGCTGGATATCGGAAATAAATCTATGCGTGATCTGGATGCTAAGAACATGAACCTACATCACGAGAAGATGTAGCACACGTATGCATCAATACTTGAAAGCAACTGAGAATGTAGGATAGAATAAGGCTGAAATAAAACATAACCTAACAAGCACAAATTCAAATATAATAATTTGAACAGGATATACTAAATCTTTGAGCTAACTCAATGCAATGAACAATTTATACTATGCTGAAACTGAATACTGTGTATACTGATAAATGGTCAATGCAAGAGAGTTTGACCGAACTGTGGGAACTACTAATAACCGATAATAAAACCACATGAGCTAAATGTGGAGTCCGATGTATACGCCCCATCGTGAGGACACAATATACTCTGCCAGAGGTATAAAGGCATGCTGGCGTGATCACTAAACTGATTGCCCACATAGGGGACTTACAATCTACTTGCTAGTAGTTCAGGGACTAATTGAGTACGCTGAACCCTAGTCTAACTCGATATTATGCTACTCCCAATGAATTATGTAGTTAACTGATTATGAGTTTATGTAAATACTGGATAACTCAACTGAAAATGCAAACTGAGAACACAACAATTAATCTGGTAATTGTGCATTTATAACTAAGGCATGTATATTTGAAGTAACTAAAATATTTAACCTAGCATGTATAATTCAAGAACTAAAAAATAATATAGCTAGGGTTAAAAAATTTATGCGATAAACTAAATAATAATGTAATAATCTAATTTGGAACATATAAATAATAAATTAATAAAGTTCTGTTGAAGTTCTAGAAACCCTAGGTCTAATCATGATATTGAAATCAAGAATCTGACTGAAAACTAGGGACCCAATGGGTGAAAGGAACCCACTAGTGAAATCCCACAAAACTGGTGATGAAATTCATGGAGAAAAAATTAGCTAGCGTTTGGCCATAGATATTCAAATATTTTTGGCAAATATTATTTGAATGAAAATTTGGGTGAAATTTTACCATGTGTTTGGCCATAGAATTTGAGAAACATATTTCATTTTTTTAAGAAATATGATTTATACCCATAAGTTTTTAAAACTATCAAACTAACCATAAATTTGTATTACATAGTACAATAGAAATCTCATGTAACAAGATTTATGACTAACGCAACAAATCAACAAGAATCATTACAATAAATATTCATATAGTGAAAAGGTCTTGGTACAAATCATGATAATGAAAATACAACTAATATAAATTCGGGAGCTTAATATAATCTTCCCACATTTTATGAACAATCTCTTCTCGATGAGCTTGCATTTCCGAATCAGATGATCGAGAAGATGAAGCGATGTTGTTACCCTAAGCCAATAGTTCATCACTTTCATCAACAACCATATCATCATTTTCATATTCATTGAATATTCCATCACTACTTTGGTGTTCACGTAAAAAATTATGCAATACAGCACAAGCAATTACTATTTTCACTTGCATGTCACATTCATAGTTGTTCATGCCTTGTCTTAGTATTCTGAATCTACTTTTCCACGCACCAAAAGTTCTTTCAATTACATTGCGCAGAGAAGCATGTCTATAGTTAAATAGCTCTTTTCCATTCTTAGGCTCTCTTTCACTTCCTCGGTAGTCCTGCAAATGATAACGCATTCCTTTGAATGGAGCTAAAAATCCTCTTGTGTTCCGTAGACCAGCATCAACAACGTAATATTTATCTACCAAAATAAAATAAATGCAATTCATGTTTTATTTAGTAGCTAGTTCATTAAGACTAACTATAACAAAGGAATGTATGAAATCAAAAGAATGCATGTAGAAGGGAGCTAATTGAATTGGTTGGTGTCAATGAATATATTATTTTTGTAAAATAAAAAGTTAAAGGTAAAAATTGAATTTCTAAAACTTTCCAAATAATGAAATTTGGCCCAAATACTAGTTTTTTCTAGTATTTGGGAATTTGGAAAATTTGCCAAAAAAATTTGCCAAATAATAAAAAGTGTATGGACAAACAAAATTTGCCAAGTTTTTTCCCAAGTTTTACTTGCAAAATTTATGGCCAAACGGGCCCTTAGATTTTGGGGCTGAAACTGCTGGAATCTTGCTGTTTTCTTGAACTAGGGTTCTTGACCTTTTTCTCCTTTCTTGCTTCTAATTTTCTAAGTTTTGATTAATAATTTGACTTAGGTAGGTTTTTGTTATGTTTCAAGGCTTAAACTGACTAAAATTTGATGATTTAGGGTCAAAACGACGTATCTTAAGGTTTAAACAAAGTGGAAAAAGACTAAAAGACCCTGAGTTAGTTGCTGTCAGACCAAACGACGACCTGAAGTGATGGTCCGTCATTCGATCGACTGTCCGTCGTTTGGGTCGGTAGGTTGGGCTCTGTTAAACATGCCTTTTTAAACGAGCATAAATTTTTACTCGGTGGATAAGTAAAGCTAATTCAATTATCTATATGTAGGTATGTAATGGGATACCTAATTCATTTTGTACTAAAAGATATGATCAATTGAAGTTTGCCCAATGATATCTCCCCCCTAACTGTCTATTAATTTCCACCTACAGTCATACCTACGGCCTGTAGGTCCATCTACGGACTATGCTGGTCAATCGTGGTTCTTGCCTGAGAGTGAGCGAATGCGGTGTCGATACACCTGCAGGTCTTTACGGATCCTAAGTATTTGGGGTGGGATCCATAGAAGTTTAGGTTGTTTAGTGATGAAAAGAGAGAAGAGTAGTCTGAGGTCTTGTCAGATAGCCCTTGGGGTTCTGCACCTGCCATAGCACTTCAGGGCAGGCTCTGTCTGATAGGCCTTGGCGCGCCGCACCAGCCAGAGTGCCCCAAACCAGGGTCTTTTAGATGACTCTATAGTACATCTAAACATCATGAAATCATCCATAAACATGAGATCATGGTCTTTGAATCTATAATCCAACTCAACGGAAGCTAAGATCAAAGTCAAAGAAGTTAAGAGTCAAATTTAAAAGTTATGAAGCAAGTCAAAGTGAGTTCTTAACGTTTCCAAAGAGTCTTAGACAATCATTTTAACTTTTATTTAAGGCTCACGTTACAAGTCGAGCAAAGAGAAAAGAATTGAGTTAAATTCTCAAAAAGCTATAAGGGAACTAAATATTTTCCAAATAGTTAAAGTTTCAAATGAAGTAAAGAGCAAAAGTTGAGTTCATTTCTCTAAATTTATGAGGGGGGACTAATTATTCCCTAAAGATTGATAAATGTTTCATATTTAATTTAAAAGGAAACTAAGAAGTTCCAAAAGTGTTTTGAACTAAAGATGGTAAAGTTGATTTCAAAAGGAGCTTTTAAAGCTAAAGGGTTCAGTAAATTATCTCAACCCAAAGGAAGGAAGTTTTCTCAAAAGTATGAGCTAAAGCATGTTTTGGTAGTAATATTAAGCACTGATGTGGGAATGATAGTTTAGATCACTCAAGTCCCCATGTAAACCATGTATCCATCATGGGTATTAATTTGTCATAATTTTTATATGATCACGTAATTTTAGCCACTGGATCCACTAGGTTGAGGATATTCTATGTGATGGCAAAGTATAAGACAGTTCTGGCAGCGTGGATAGACGTTGTATCATTACTTAGGCTCGTAGTTGTGCTTTTACCAGTATATATATATATATATATATATATATATATATATATATATATATATATATATATATATATATATATATATATGTTCTAATTGCCATATATTGAGTTGTCACTTTATGAGTTGAGCAGAGCCAAGGTTAGTTTATCCTTACTCCATTTCAAGCTTTATAGTTGTGTTAGCACTCCAACTCGCATACTAGTACATTTAATGTACTGATGCCAGTTGGCCTACTTCGTTTTATGATGTAGACGTAGGTAACCAGGATCAGCACGCAGCGCTTCGTTGATCTAGATTGATCTCCACTGTTAGTGGTGATCCTCCTTGAATTTCGGAGGAAAACCTTTTCATTTGCTTTACTAGTTTAATTTTTAGGATGTTGTGGGGTCTGTACCAACAACCATTTCAGTCAATTTAGGGGCTTCGTAGACAATTAGTAGTTCAGTTTGGAGTCTATTTCACTTGTTGAGACTTAAGTGTCATTTTGGCTAGAATATTATATGAAGTATTTATTGTAAAAATGTTTTATTTCTTGATTAAGTTGAGTTTAGTCTTCCGCTGATTTAAGTAATCCAGGCCAAAGTTTCTCTTGGGTGCCAGCAATGGTCTCCGAGTGCCGGCCACGTCTAGGGTGTAGGATTAGGACGTGAAAAAATTGATATTCGAGCACAAATTTCAAGAGTCCTAGGGAGTCTATGAATCCGTGTCTGTAGAGTCTTTTCATCGATGTGAAGCGCTCCATATCTATGATTAGGAAGATACAACATTTAGGAATGTTTCACTTCTTTCATATTCTTTTGTGCGTAGGATTTATCTGTAAAATCTCTTGTAATTCTTGCTTGCGAGTGTTTTAGATCATCATGCCTCTACGAATGGCAATCAGAGGTCGACCAACCCTAAGAAGTGTTGAGGAACAAGAGGTTCCAAATGCACTGGATGTGCAACCCCAAGGAGGAGTTACTAATGCCAAATTTTAGGAAGCTAGTCGGATGTTAAGTCAAGTAGTAAGCAACTAAGTTGGGCAAAAGAGAGGAACTCAACAAGAAGGGGCTGACACCAAGCAGGTTCGTGAGTTTCTGAGAATGAATTCTCCTAGTTTCACCGGATCAAGCACTATTGAGGATCCGGAGAATTTTATAAAAGAGTTGAAGAAAGTGTATAAGTTAATTCATGTGGTTGATGTTGAGAGGGTTGAATGAGATGCATAGCAACTGAAGAGTGTGCTTAAAACTTGCTTCGACAAATGGAAAGAAGGCAGAGCTGAGTATGCACCACATCCAAGTTCGGCTTTCTGAAGAAGCCTTCTTGGGTTTGTTCTTTCCCCGAGAACTGGAGGAAGAAAAGGTACGAGAGTTCCTCACCTTGAAAAAAGATTCCATGAATTGTAGAGCAGAATGAGCTTGTTTGTTGCCGGTTTGGGTCATGCTTCAAGTAAGGAGGGTAGGGCTGCCATGTTGATTGGTGACATGAACATATAGAGGCTTATGGTCTATGTGCAACAAGTTGAAGAGGAGAAGATGAGGGACAGAGAGGAATATCGAAACAAGAAAGCGAATACTGGGAATGATTCTGCTCAATAGAAGGATGGTTCAAGTCGACCACAAATTCAAAAATCAAAGGGGCATGCATTATCATTTGAAGTGCACGTGCGCCCAAAAGCTGAGGTGAGTATAGTGGCCAGAATTAACAACATTTCAAGGCGAGACCAACTCAGTCTCAAGGTAGTGTGGCACAAGAAGGAAGTATGGCTCCTACATGTACTAAGTGTATTAGAAACCACCCAGGAGATTGTCATAATGGCCAGACAGGTTGTTACAAGTGTGGGCAAGAGGGTCATTTCATGAGAGAGTGCCCCAAGAATAAGTAAGGTGGTGGAAATCCGTGCAATAGAGCTCAATCTTCATCAGTTGCTTGACCAGACAAGGTTGCACCTAAAGGAGCCACTTTTGGTACCGACGGAGGGGCAACCCGTCTTTATGTAATCACTAGCTCAAAGAGCAAAAGAACTCTCCAGATGTTATTACAGGTATGATCAAAGTCTTTACTTTTGATGTTTATGCTTTGTTAGACCTAGGAGCAAGTTTATCCTTTATAACTCCTTATGTTTATAATCAGTTTGAAATTCTTCCTGAAAAGCTTACCCTTTTGTGTTTCTACACCTGTTGGAGAGTTTATTATAGCGGAAAGAGTCTATCGTGATTGTCTTGTTTCCATCAATCACAAAAACACTATGGCTGATCTAGTGGAATTTGACATGGTAGATTTTGATGTTATTCTAGGTATGGACTGGCTCTATGCCTGTTATGCATCAATAGATTGCAGAACTTGAGTTATCAAGTTTTAAATTACAAATGAGCCAGTCATAAAGTGGGTTAGTAGTTTTGCACCGCCTGAGGGTCGTTTCATTTTGTACCTTAAGGTAAGGAAGTTAGTCTCAAAGGCTTTTATCTATCACTTAGTCCTATTTAATGAGGTACATTACTTTCAATCAGTTCCTTTATCCAGTGAGTTTCCAGAAGTCTTTCGTGATGATATACCCGGAGTCCGTCGCAAAAGAGAGATAGACTTTGGCATAGACATCATCCCGGATACTCGTCCTATCTCTATTCCGCCATGCAGAATTGCACCAGAAGAATTAAAATAGCTAAAATAGCAGTTGAAAGATTTATTAGATTAAGGCTTCATTCGACTAAGTGTCTCACCTTGGTGCACTCCTGTCTTGTTTGTAAGGAAGAAGGATAGGTCCCTTAGGATGTGTAAAGACTACCCTCAGTTTAATAAGGTGACCATAAAGAATAAATATCCTCTTTGAAGGATGATCTCTTCGATCAACTTCAGGATACTTCTTTCTTTTCCAAGATTGACCTCAGATCAGGCTATCATCGGTTGAAAGTAAGAGAATGTGTTATTCGAAAGACAACTTTTAGAACAAGGTATGAGCATTATGAATTTTTGTTATGTCCTTTGGTTTGACAAATGCACCTAAAGCGTTCATGGATCTTATGAACAGAGACTTCAAATCTTATTTAGATCTGTTTGTCGTCGTCTTCATTGACAATATACTGGTTTATTCAAGGAGTGAAGAAGATCATGCTAGTCACCTTAGCATTGTTCTACAGACTTTGAAGGATGAGGATCTATATACGAAGTTCTCGTTTTGGCTTACGTCTGTGGCATTCCTAGGCCACATTGTTTCTGGTGAAGGAATTAAAGTTGACACTCAAAAGATTGAAGCAGTGAAAAATTGGCCTAGACCCAGATCTCCAACAGATATAAGGAGTTTCTTGGGCTTGTATGGCTATTATAGGAGTTTTGTTAAAGGTTTTCTTGTCTTTGTTTTCTCCTTAGACAAAGCTAACTCAGAACACGATCAAGTTTCAATGGTGTGAAGCTTGTGAGAAAAACTTTCGGGAGTTGAAAAAGAGATTGACTACCGCTTTGGTTTTGACCTTACCAGAGGGTACTCAAGGATTTGTAGTGCATTGTGATACATCAAGAGTTGGCTTGGATTGTGTGTTGATGCAAAATGGCAAGGTTATAGCCTATGCCTCCACACAGCTGATGATTCATGAGAAGAATTATCCAAATCATGACTTAGAATTGGCTGAAGTAGTTTTCATTCTAAAGATTTGGCGTCACTAATTGTATGGTGTTCATGTGGACATATTCACTGACCACAAAAGCCTCCCATACGTGTTCACTCAGAAAGAGCTCAATCTCAGACAGAGGAGGTGGTTAGAATTACTCAAGGATTATGATATGAGTATTCTTTACCACTCATGTAAGGCTAATATGGTTGTAGATTCCTTAACTAGGTTATCCATAAGAAGTACTTCCCATGTTGAAGAAGGGAAAATAGAGTTAGCTAAAGATGTGAACAGATTTGCATGTTTTTGAATAAGACTTATGGATTCCACAGAAGCAGGCATAGCGGTGACCAATAAAGCTGAGTCATCATTAGTGTCAGAGGTGAAAGATAAGCAAGACCAAGACCTCATTTTGCTTGACTTAAAGGAGAATGTTCATAAGCAAAGAGTATTGGCTATTGAACAAGGGGGAGATGGTATGCTGAAGTATCAAGGTAGATTATGTATACCAAAGGTGGATTACCTCCAAAAAAGGATAATGGAGAAAGCTAATAAATCAAGATACTCCATCCATCCGGGTTCCACCAAGATGTACCGCGACTTCAAAGAGGTATATTGGTGGGAAGACATGAAGAACGATATTGCTGAGTTTGTTGCCAAGTGCCCAAATTGCAAGCAAGTGAAAGTAGAATAACCAAGGCCTGGAGATTTAGCTAAAAATATAGAACTTCCGGAATGGAAGTGGGAGATGATTAATATGAAATTTATCATAGGCTTGCCAAGATCTCGAAGGCACCATGATTCTATTTGAGTGATAAGTCATCCCATTTCATGCCCGTGAATACTATCCATTTGACTGATAATCATGCCAAGTTGTACCTTCAGGAAGTGGTAAAACTTCATGGAGTTTTGCTCTCTATTATTTCAGATAGAGGTGCATAATTTATTGTACAGTTCTTGAAATCTTTCCAAATAGTTTTGGGTTCGAAGGTGAACTTGAGCACTGATTTTCATCCTCAGACATATTGACAAGAAAACTGTACTATACACACCTTAGAAGATATATTAAGAGCTTATGTGATCGACTTCAAGGGAATTAGGATGATCACATACCTCCCATTGAGTTCGCCTATAACAACAGTTACCATTCGAACTTTCAAATGTCTCCACATGAAGCTCTTTATGGGATAAGATGCAGATCTCCTACTGGGTGGTTTGAAGTTGGCAAAGCAGGGTTGATAGGAACAGATCTAGTTCACCAAGCTATGGAGAAGGTGAAAGTGATCCAAGAAAGATTGAAGACAGTACAAAGTCGCCAAAAGTCCTACACAGATGTTAGGATAATTCCATTAGAGTTTCAGGTGGACGATTGGGTGTATCTTAAGATTTCACCCATGAAAGGTGTTATGAGGTTTGGTAATAACGGGAAACTTAGTCCCTGGTATATTGGACCTTATAGAATCTCCAAGAGAGTGGGCAATGTGGCTTATGAGTTGGAGATACCCCAAGAGTTAGCGAAAGTTCATCTGGTATTCCATATTTCTATGTTGAAGAAGTGCTTGGGTGATCCTTCGTTGATAGTACCAACAGAAAATGTTGGGATTGAGAATAACCTATCCTCTGAAGAAATTCTGATTCAGATTTTGGATCATCAAGTTCACAAGTTGAGGACAAAGGAAGTTGTCTCAATCAAGGTCCTTTAGAGGAACCAATTGATGAAGAAGTGGCTTGGGAAGCTGAGGAGGATATGAAAATGAGATATCCACATCTCTTTGAATCGGGAGAGAATGTAGATCAAGGTACTAAATTCTCTTTTAGCGCTTTATAAGGCTATGTATAAGCATGTTATTACTTGTTTTTGTTTGTTGAGTGCTGAAATGATGTTACTACCCTTCGCTTAGTGAAAGAATTATCATTCGAGGATGAATGTTTTCAAGGGGGAGATATTGTAACGTCTCGTAACTTGAATTAACTCAGAACAAGATCATAAACCAAGAATAATCATTTTTTGGAAATAAGTAGGGAAATCTAGAAAATTTTCAACTTTCAAAAGTGAGTGTTGGTCATTTTCAAACGGCCATAACTTAAGCTCTGAAGGAATTTGGATAATTTTTTATATGGTTGGAAATCCCTTGGGAAGATCTTTCCAACACCTTCCAATTTTCACAAATCCGATGTCGTATGAGGGAGATATGCCTTTTGAAAGTTGGGTTGTTGGCCTGAGGAAAGTCCAATCCTGATTTTAGTAAGGGCTAAGTTGTCTTTTCACCCTAGAATTGCCTAATTCATTTTAAGAGCTATTTAGGGGTAAAGACTAAGTCACAAATCAGTTTTACAAAAATTAAGAACGCTCAGGACTTGGGAGAAAAGAGAAAAGAAGATGAAGATCAAGAATTGTCCAAGAAACGCCAAGATCATTGTGTGAATTTCGTCGGGGGTGATCCCTATCGAGGTATGTGATATCATTCAGTGTTGGGTCCTTTCACCCGCAACCAAATTTTATTCAATAAAACAAATTAGAGTTTATTTGAATGAAAATCTTGAAGTCCTTGATGAAAAGTTGTGAAGTTCTTATTGGTTGAATTGTAGTTGATCTCTAGTACATTTGATTCATGTTTCCAAACAGTTTTCGATTCTAATCTATTGGGTAATAAGGTATTTAGGGATGCTAAGTATTTGGGGTGGGATCTATGGAAGTTTAGGAGGTTTAGAAATGAAAAGGAGAGAAGAAAAGTCGGAGGTCTCATTAGATAGCCCTTGGGGTTCCGCGCCTGGCAAAGCCCCTCAGGGCAGGCTCTGTCCGATAGGCCCTGGCGCGCCCCACCAGCCAGAGCGCCCTAGACAAGGCTCTTTTTGACATGTGCCAAGACCCCTTGGACACCCTGTTATTTACCTATCTTTTCGTACTAGTTCCTTAGTGATGTACGTTTCATTCCTAGTTGACTCCAACACTTTAGAGTACATCTAAACATCATGCATATCATCCATAAACATAAGATCATGATCCTTGAATCCATAATCCAATTCAAATGAATCTAAGATCAAAGTTAAAGAAGTTAAGAGTCAAGTTCAAAAGTTATGAATCAAGTCAAAGTGAATTCTTAATGTTTTCAAAGAGTCTTAAACAATAATTTTAACTTTGATTTAAGGCTGAAGTTACAATCGAGCAAAGAGAAAAGAGTTGAGTTAAATTCTCAAAAATCTATAAGGGACCTAAGTGTTCACTAAGTGTTAAAGTTTTAAATGAAATAAAGAGCAAGAGTTGAGCTCATTTCTCAAAAGTTAAGGGGCACTAAGTATTCCCTAAAGGTTGATAAATGTTTCACATTTAACTTAAAAGGAAACTAAGAAGTTCCAAAAGAGTTTTGAACTAAAGAGGGGAACAATGATTCCAAAAGCAGCTTTTAAAGCTAAAGGGCTCAATAAATTATCTCAACCCAAAAGGAAAAAAGATTTATTATAAGTATGAGATAAATCATGTTTTGAGAGTAGTATTGAGCACCAATGTGGGAATGAGAGTTCAGATAACTCAAGTCCCCATGTAAATCATGTAGCCATCGTGATTATTAACGTCTCATACTTTTTAGATGATCACGTAAGTTTAGCAGTGGATCCACTGGGTCGAGAATGTTCTATGCGACGACAAAGTATAGGACAGTTCTGGCAGCGTGGACGAGACTTTGTATCATCACTTAGGCTAATAGTGGTGGTTGTCGGTTAGAGAAACTCCCACAGAAACTATATTACTTTCATATATAAGTAAAGTTGAGTTTATTATTGTTTCATCTTTAATGAACTAAGAGTTTACACTGTTTTTATATAGTATATATATATATATATATATATATATATATATATATATTGCACATGTTCTTATTGCCATATATTGAGTTTTCACCTTATGAGTTGACCAGAGCCAAGGTCAGTTCATCCTTAGTCCATTTCAAGTTTTATAGTTGTGTTAGCACTCCAACTCGCATACTCGTACATTCAATGTACTGATGCCAGTTGACCTGCATTGTTTTATGATGCAGACGCAGATAACCAGGATCAACGCGCAGCACTTCGTTGATCCAGATTGAGCTCCACATTTAGTAATGAGCCTCCTTGCATTCCGGAAGACATCCTTTTCATTTGCTTTACTAGTTTAGTTTTTAGGATGTAGTGGGTCTGTCCCAAAATCCATCTCAGTCAGTTTAGAGCCTTCCTGGACAGTTAGTAGTTCAGTTTGGAGTCTATTTTACTTGTTGAGACTCAAGTGTCATTTTGGCTAGAATGTTATATGAAGTATTTCTTTTAAACATGATTTATTTCTTGATTAAGTTGAGTTTAGTCTTCAGTTTATTTCTTGACTAATTTGAGTTTAGTCTTCAGTTTATTTAAGTAAGTCAGGCCAAGGTTCGCTTGGGGGCCATCAATGGTCTTCGAGTGCCGGACACGCCTAGGGTGTAAGCTCAGGGCGTGACGAGATAGCTATGAAGTTGCAAAAGTGCAATCCAACTGTGAAGTGTAGAGTGTACAGTTTGATTGTACTTTTGCAACAATGCAAAGTGACATGAGGAAAATTTCCTTATATACCCTGACCAATGAGGAGAAGTTAAGGTTTTGTACTTTTTCTCTCTCATTAATACGAAGACACAACAAAGAGAAAAGTTCTGGAAAAGTATTGTCTATCATCTCAAGTATTGAAGCTATCTCAACTCTCGTATCATAGAAGACTGTTATCTCAAGGACCTTCTCTTTATCACTCAAGTTGTTCTATTACTCCTTATTGTTGAGTCTTTATTTGTGCTCACATTGCAAATCTGCTCTTCTCTATGAATCTCGTGTAGGTATTGTTGCTCTCTACCTTTTTAGAATAGAGTATTGATTAGAGGTAACCATAGTGTAGTGGCTAGAGGTATAGAGTTTGTTGTTGCTAGAGGTAGTTGGTGAATTCCATGTCAACTAAGGTTAATTGATATAATGGTTAATAGAAATACTGCTTAGTTGACTTGTAAAAGGAATATTACAATGATGATGTATTAAGTGCTTTGATTTCTAGATTGCATAGGGTTGTAATCTAAATCTTCACTCATGTTTTATAGATTTTTTGATAAAGCCTATGTAGTAAGTCGTGATTTTTTTTCTCCTTGAGAAAGAAGGCTTGTATGTAAATATTGTGTCTTCCTTTACTTTGTGTTATTTACATGATTGTTTATTTTTCTTAAATGTTATGAGTCAAGTATTGATCCTTTGGAATTTGGTGGATTCATACAAGCCAATAGAACACTTCTCTCCAACATCCAATTATTAATGCACTTCTCATTAACATAAAATTGTTGGCGCCTTACTCTTCAATTTTCAATTTTTTCTTGGCTGTTTACATTGAGAGTTTCTCTCCCAATTTCAATAGTTAATGCACTACTCATCAACTTACAATTGTTGGAGCACTTTTCTCCAATTTTCAATTTTTTTTCTTCGCTATGTAAATTGAGCATGTCCCTCCAACTTCCAATAGTTAATGAACATCTCATCAATATACAATTGTTGGACCACTTCTCTTCAATTTTCAATATATATATATATATATATATATATATATATATATATATATATATATATATATATACACACTGTCCTGAACTATTACATATAGAAGTGCGGTTAGTTATTTTTAATAGTGACAAACAGTGAGAAATTGTGGAAAATTATTTGAGTGTATAAATAATTATTTTTACTTTAATTGGTATATGAATGTTTACGATTTTTGTAGAGAATTAAAAAGCTTTAGATGTCGGCAGATTGCTATAACTCATATATATATATGGATGTTTACGATTTTTGTAGAGAATTAAAAAGCTTTAGATCCATTTTTGGTATTTCACAAGCCATGTATTCCAAGCTTTGGTGGAAATTTAGAACTCAAAATACTTTATGGTCTAATTTTATGTGGAATAAATATTGTGAGAAGAAAATTCCTACTTTAGTTTAGTGGAAAGAATCAACTGTGAAAGAATATGTTGCAAAATAGGGATTGTATTGAGCAACATATATGGTGGGAGCCTAAGGGTGTTACTTCTTTTATTTGGTTTGATAATTGGTCAAGGCTATGCCCATTATATACACATCTAACCGAGGCACATTTTTGTTATCCACTTACAGATATTGAAGTTTTTATGAATGACACAGGTTGGGACTATGATATCATGCAGAGTCAATTTCCTAACCATATCGTTGAACATGCGAAACCAAATATTTGCATGTCATGGTTCTTTGCTTGGATACACATCTAACCGATCATTTTAGGCTATGCCCATTATATACACATCTAACCGATCATTTTAGGCAATCTGACAAGAGGGATAGGCCTTGGTGGATCAAAACAAGTTCTGGAAAGTTCACAGTGAAGAGTGCTTGGAATTTGCTAAGAAAAAAGAGGAAGAAACTAATTTTTTTCAAAAATATTTGCATGTCATGGTTCTTTGCTTGGAAGGTGTGGACAAACAAAGTCTCTGTAGGTACTGTCATGGTTCGATGGAACCCAAATATCTCTCAATTATGCCAATGTCGTGAAGTTCCAGAAAGGGAATCTAGGGAACATATATTTCTTAAAGGTGATATTGCATCATATGTTTGGAATTATTTCTCAAATGCAGCTAGTATTATAGGGCCTAAGATACATGTGAGCCAACCATAAAGAAATGGTGGGATGCACAAGGGACTATTAGAAGCAAGATTGTCTTTGAAGTTGTTCCTAATATCATTTTATAGTTTCTTTGGAAAAGAAGAATATTGTACTGCATGGAGGTGTTTATTCTACCGGTAAGGTGATTTGGGGCATTAACAATACTACTAGAAGTTTCATGCAAATGAAATTTAAGTATTTCAGCATTCCGAAAGCTTGGCCCCACATGGTAGCACTCTTGGAGGGGTACATACCTAAATTTCAGTTTAAAATGGTTAAGTGGTACCCATGTAAAGGTAGATGATTCATCAATTTAGATAAAAGCAACATTCCACAGTTGAGAATAAGGCAAACAAGTATGACATCGTAAGTGATATTTATTGTATCAATTTTACGTTTCATATGAATTTCAACATGTATTTTGGATTATATACGCTACTAACATACCTCAAGATGTCTGAATTAGTTTCAAATGGTAAATATATCATGCACCTGGTGAGAGCTTTGAAGTGTTGCATGTGATATAAAACCAGGACTTGTGGGGGCTATATAGCATATTTAATCAAAAATTGTGTTAAATTCATATACTCCTCATTCAAGTTTAAATACAAAGATATCATTGAAGACTACTGAATGTCCATTAGAGGAGAAAGATGAACTGAAGTTACTGTTTGCTCAAATAGGAGATGTATCAGCATAACCTCACAAAGATTAGTAATCCTTTTGTGGATTTGGATTTTGGTGGTGGTATTAAATCAATTTTGATTTCAATCCACCAAATTAAAATTTCTAAGAGGAAAACTAATTTTAGTCGAGGTTTCGTTTACATTATTCATAGCTCAAGAAGATCGATTTGGCAGCAAACACATTGATGGACAATGATTTGTACAACAAAGTATAGATCATTAAAAAATATTTCAAGAGAGTGAAGTATCAAAGTTCACCTCATGGAGCTTAAAGACTTGTGAGATTCGATGTTTA
Source organism: Solanum peruvianum (assembly GCA_027705065.1). NCBI lineage: Eukaryota > Viridiplantae > Streptophyta > Magnoliopsida > Solanales > Solanaceae > Solanum > Solanum peruvianum. The sequence continues at coordinate 16,094,977 of JAKWJD010001755.1, forward strand.
CGCGAGATAGCAACGATTTGTGGAGGAAATGGACCAGCATCACCGATGCCTCTTCATCTTCCTCCATGACACTGTTTTGTATCTTTCAGATTTTTACTTTTCTTTTGCTCTGTTTATTTCCAACATTGGGCCAATTTCGGCCTGATTGTGTACATTTTAAAGGCTTTAAGCCTCAAACTGTTGGATTAAAAAAAAGAATTGAATGGAAGGTTAGGGGTTGAATATAGGTTTTTCTGTTTGTTCATATTTTATAAAAAAAATTAACAAATTTCAAAATATTACAGTTTAGAGTCTATTTTTAACTTATTTGCAACTTAAGTGACACTTTGATCAAAATTCATAGCAATTGTTCACATTTATGAGAACCAAAATTATTGAGAATGAAAATCACTCGACACTATTGTTGACACCAAATAGAATCAAGGATGAAGAAATGAAAGAGAAGAAGAAGTCGTTGTTAGTTTCTGTGTTGTCAAAATGAGTGTAAAAGCAATTTTCCCTCTTTCAATTGATATGAACACATGGGATATCAATCAGATCGGAAATGCCATTATTCTTTGTCATTTGATCAAAATGATATACAACTGTTGACATCAAATTGTGATGGTTAGAGTTTGTTATTGCTTAAGCAAAAAATATAGGACAGTTGTACAAATGCATTTATATTCATGTTTTTTTGACACAACATATACTTGTATAAATAGATATACAGTGAAGCAATATAAATCATCAGAAAATACTTATATTAATTTGAGATCTTTTAGATGTTTTTGTTTTGCCTCTACTCTCTTTCAATATACACCAAAATTCAATTCGGAGCTTTGACTTATGTTTTTTTGTGGTATCCTACTAGACAAAAGGGATATAAGCTAAAGATTCACCCCGGTGAGAATTCCTCTGCTCCTCACTCTCAGGAGCAAGACCTGATGATACTTTTATATTGTCAGATTCATTACCTCAAGAATCTTCTCCTCCCGTTGATGGAACTTATATAGTCATCCCTCCCTCAGATTCTCCATCTTGTTTTGATTTAAATACATTTTCTGATGTCATACTAACTACACAGTCTTCTAGATTACATAAGAAGCCTGGTACTTATTAGACTATGTTTGTAGTGTTGTATATTTCATTAGTCTTACTTAGCCTATTTCTATTATAGTCGTTTACGTTGATGATATAGTATTGTCAGGGAAGAACCAGACAGAATTTGAACAACTCAAATCTTTTCTTAATGTAGAATTCAAGAAAAAGGATCTTGGAAGCTTACATTGTTTTTTAGGTCTTGAAATCCTTCGGAAAGCTCATGTAATGATCATCACTCAGTAGAAATATACTATGGACCTTCTCTCAGTGTATACGATCGTTCTTATCTTCCAGTTTCCTCTTCACCTATTGATCCTTCACCAAAGTGTTTTCAATTTTATCAAGGGACTTACTGAATGATGCTATATCTTACAGAAGATTAATAGGTAAACTAAATTATCTTACTCATAGCCGACCAGACATAAGCTTTGCAGTACAACACTTGTCCCCATTCATGCAAGAGCCTAGAGACCCCCATTTTTCTGCAGATCTACGAGTCCTTCGATATATTTGAATTAATCCGAGTCAAGGATTGTTTCCATCAGGAGGCTCTTCTCTTTTCACAAGGTAGTTGTTGTCAGTGATGCTGATTGGGTTCCTGTATGGATACACACAATTGGTAAGTGGCTGCTTTATTAAAATAGAAGGCTCACTCATTTCATGAAAAAACAAAGAATCAACTCTTCATTTCTGTATTGTCGATAGAAGCCGAGTATCACTTAATAAGATGTGTTGTAACAGAACTAATTTAGCTTAATCAACTCCTTATCTATCTTGGAAGTCCACTAGAGCTTCCTATTCCCGTTAATTTCAATATTCAAGCGGCGATACATACTGCCGAGTATCCAGTCTTCCCCGAACATACCAAAACGTGGAACTTGATTGCCCCTTTTTGCGGAAACAATACCCTTCTGGAATTATCCCTTTTTCTTATGTTCCCGCTTCATCTCAGCTCACAGATCTATTTACCAAGGCTCTTTCTGGACCTTCTCATCAAGTCATTCTCCCCAAGTTTGACTCTTTCCACTCCCCTCCAACATGAGGCGGGGTGTTAAGAATGAAAATCACTTGACACTATTGTTGTTACCCAATAAAATCAAGGATGAAGAAAAGAAAGAGAAGAAGAAGAAGTCAGTGTTTGTTTTAACACCACAGTTGTTACTCGATAAAATCAAGGATGCATTGCTATCATACTTAGTACATTTCATCGGCTAATACAAATGTGTGCCTACGTAATTTCATTTATGGAGGGCTTGACGATTCTTCTCCCTCCACTTGTGGCTAATTGATCCTACTGAGCTTTGAAAACATGGTAAATCCTCATAAGACGATACTTATATAGTTGTATGTATTGTTGGGAAAGACAAGGCACTACCAAGAATGCCTGATAGGATAATAGCGGAAGAATACCCAAGTCTATACTTTCCCTTTTCGATTTGAACCAAGAGAAGACAAACAACCACAAGCAATATGATAGTAAGGCAGCAAGTATTTCAACCAAACAAATATAACAAGACAATAATAAATCTATCACACAAGACACCAAGATTTACGTGGAAAACCCTTCGATGTGAAGAGTAAAAAAACCACGGGACCAAAAGCTCCACTATAATCACCAAGAGTTACAATATTGTTCTCCAAAATTGGCCACAAAACAAGTGCCAAACAATGAGCAACAACAAAATAAGATTGAACCAAATCTAGAGAATTAAAGGAACAAATCACCAATTTCGCAGCTACTGTTCACGACAGCAAAACTGAAGCTGCAGGCACCAAATCCAACTCTGTCAATTCCTAATCAAAGATTGAGATGAAACAATATGCTGTCCAAAAATCAGCTCAATCGGACAAGAAACGAAGCGGGAATCGCAATTTGAAAATGGCTATGAAGGCTGAATTTGGACTGCGAATTCTCTCTTTTTCTCTCTTTTGGCTGCTGAAAACTCTCTCTTGTTGTTCTGAAAATAAGACCTAAAATAGGCTTATATTTGCCTCATAAGAATGGGCTTATGGGCAAAATGGGTTGGTCCAAAAATTGGGCTTTTATTTATCCACATAGGAAGGGAAAAGGCCATAACCCAACAATTCTCCCCCTCACGACTATGTGGAGGAGACCGCCATCCCGGCGACCATGCAACAATCTTCAAACTTCCCTCTTGGCAAAGCTTAGTCATCATATCGGAACCATTGTCATTTGTATGAATCTTTTCAAGCTCAAGCAACTTAGAATCCAACACATCTCGAATCCAATGGTATCTCACATCAATGTGTTTAGATCGACCATGGAACGTAGAATTCTTGCCAAGATGTATAGCACTTTGACTGTCACAATAAAGCACATACCTCTCTTGAGCACAACCAAGTTCCCCCAAGAATCTCTTCATCCAAAGCAATTCTTTACAAGCTTCAACGACAGCAATAAGCTCAGCTTCTGTAGTAGATAGAGCAAACATTTTTGCAACCTAGATTGCCAAGACACAGATCCCCCTGCAAAAGTAACCAAGTACCCTGAAGTAGACTTGCGAGTATCAACATCACCAGCCATGTCTGAATCAGTATAACCACAAAGAATAGGCTTCCCTGTACCAAAACACAAACTCAGACTAGAAGTGCCACAAAGATATCTCATAACCCACTTCACAGCATTCCAATGTTCTCTTCCCGGATTAGAAAGAAAACGGCTAACAACTCCAACAGCGTGAGCAATATCCGGTCTTGTACAAACCATCGCATACATCAAACTACCAACAGCTGAAGCATAAGGAACTTTCTTCATATCTTCCTTCTCATCATCACTAGAAGGACATTGTTTCGTGCTCAATTTGAAGTGCATAGCTAAAGGTGTACTGACAACCTTAGTTTTGTCCATGCTGAATCTGCGAAGTACTTTCTGAATGTACTTCTCTTGTGATAATACCAATTTCTTGGACTTTCTATCACGGACAATCTGCATGCCAAGAATCTGCCTTGCTGGTCCTAAGTCTTTCATAGCAAAAGACTTACTCAACTCTTGCTTCAACTTCTGAATCCTGCAAGTATTATGACCAACAACAAGCATGTCACCAACATAAAGCAACACAATAATAAAGTCACCATCAGAGAACTTTTGCACAAAACACAATGGTCTGAAGAAGTCTTCTTGAAGCCCTGCTGACTCATAAAAGAACCAAACTTCCTGTACCACTGCCAGTGATCTTGTTTTAAACCATACAAGCTCTTCTTCAATTTGCAAACATAATTCTCTTTACCCTTGACTTCAAAACCTTCCGGTTGCTCCATATAGATTTCTTCATCTAAGTCACCATGGAGGAAAGCAGTTTTAACATCCATTTGCTCAATCTCTAAATCTAGACTTGCAGCCAAGCCTAGAACCACACGAATGGATGACATCTTCACAACTGGAGAGAATATCTCATCAAAATCAACTCCCCTTTTCTGATTAAATCCCTTGACAACTAATCTAGCTTTGTACCGTGGAACTGGATTACCATCTTCATGTTTCACCCGAAAAACCCACCTGTTTTTCAAAGCTTTTCTGTCTTTAGGTAACTTAACCAAATCAAAGGTATGATTATCATGCAAGGATTTAATCTCATCTTCCATAGCATCAAACCACCTTTCTTTTTCTTCACTTTCCATGGCCTCATCAAGACTCTCAGGTTCTCCCCCGTCAGTCAAGAGTACATACTCATTGGGAGAGATAACGAGATGAAGGAATTCTCTCTCTACTAGATCGTCTGAGAGAACTCTCTGGAGCATCTATAATTGGTTGTTGTACAACCACATCATCTTGCACTGGAGCATCAACAACATCATGCCGGTCATTCTGAACATGATCATCATCTTCATTATCAACTTGATTTTCATCATTATGAAGATTTTCTTCCGGTGCAATAGTCAAAGGAACTGGATCAACATCAACTAAGCTCTCACTACTCTGAAAATCAGTCTTGTCAGCTTTGTCAAAATCTTCAATTGTTTGGTCTTCAAAGAACACAACATCACGGCTTCTAACAAGTTTCTTCTCAACAGGATCATAGAAACGATAGCCAAATTCATCTTGACCATAACCAATGAAGATACACTGCCTAGTTTTAACATCCAACTTTGACCTTTCATCCTTAGGAACATGTACAAAGGCTTTACACCCAAAGACTCTAAGATGATCATAAGAAACATTCTTACCAGTCCAAACTCTGTCAGGGACATCACCATCTAAAGCAACAGCAGGTGATAAATTGATAACATAAGCAGCAGTATTAAGTGCTTCTGCCCAAAAGGAATCTGACAGCTTAGCATCTGAAAGCATACATCTAACCCTCTCAACTAGAGTTCTGTTCATCCTCTCTGCTAAACCATTTAAACTGAGGGGTCTTTGGAGGAGTTTTTCTGATGCCTAATACCCTGCTCTCTGCAGTATCTATCAAAAGGACCAATATACTCACCACCATTATCTGAGCGGATGCATTTCAAGTCTTCCCTGTTTGTCTTTCAACCAAGGCCTGAAAACTCTTGAACACATCAAGTACTTGATCCTTGGACTTCAAAGGAAATACCCAGAGTTTGCGAGAATGATCATCAATAAAAGTCACAAAGTAAAGTGCACCACCATGAGATCTTACCTTAAAAGGACCACACAAATCAGAATGTACCAACTCCAGCAAATCAAGCTTTCTTGAAGGCGGATGACTCTGAAAAGAAACTCTTTTCTGTTTACCGGCTAAGCAATGAACACATTTCTTCAACTTTGCTTGTTTCACTCCAGAAAGCAAATTTTTCTTAGCCAAACTATCAATCCCCTTCTCGCTCATATGACTCAGCCTTCTATGCCATAACTCTGATGAAGTATCATTCTCCACCAAATTTACTGAGTCTCTGGATATGGAGCCCTGAAATACATACAAGTTAGACAACTTGTCACCACGGGCCACAACCATCAAACCTCTAGTAAGCTTCCACTGGCCAACACCAAGTGTATTAACATAACCCTCATCATCAAGATATCCCACAGAAATCAAATTCAAGCGAACATCTGGAGCATGCTTGACATTATTGAGAACTAGTTTGGAACCATTGTTACTTTCCAAACAAACTGTCCCAATGCCAATAACTTCAACTTCATGATCATTGCCCATTTTCAACGTTCCAAAATTACCTGGAGTATAAGAAGAAAATAATTCCTTCTTTGGCGTGACATGAGAAGTAGCACCAGAATCCACAAACCAGCTAGACTCATCACGAACAAGATTAATGGCATTTTCATCACAAGAAACAAGAAGATCATTATTAGCAACAATAGCAAACACGATTTTCATTATCGCCTTCTCTCTTTTGTTGTCTCATATCTCTCTTGTGCTTGTAACAATATTTCATGATATGCCCATTCTTGTGGCAATAGTCACATGTAATATTCTTGTATTTAGACTTTGACTTGCTTCTACTTTTACCTCTATCATTCTGACCTCTGGACTTGTTTCTCCCCCTATCTTCAGTAACCAAAACATCGGAGTGTGAAGCTGAAGAAGATGAGGCTTGAGATCTTCTTCTCATTTCTTCATTCAAGACACCACTCTTAGTATATTCCATGGTTACAACACCACTGGGAGCAGAATTAGTCAAAGAAACTCGAAGAGTTTCCCAAGAGTCTGGCAGAGTATTAAGAAGCCAAAGTCCCTGTATCTCATCATCAAACTTTACACCCATTCCGGACAGCTGGTCAAGAACACCCTGAAAATCATTAATATGATCAGAAATAGGAGTGCCCTCTTTATACCTGATATTCATTAATTGTTTCAATAGGAACAACTTGTTGTTGCCAGTCTTCGAAGCATAAAGTGTCTCGAGCTTGTCCCACAAACTTTTGGCATGTGTCTCATTCACAATATGATTTCTAACATTATCTTCAACCCATTGTCTAATATAGCCACAAACCTGCAGATGCTCAAATTCCCATTCTTCATCATTCAAAGACTGAGGCTTTTTAGAAGCAAACACAGGTAAATGCATCTTCTTGACAAATAGAAGATCTTTCATCTTGCCTTTCCAAATATGATAGTTACTACCATTTAAACACACCATTTTGCTCATATTTGCCTCCATCATTCAAAACGACAATCAACAATAACCAATGCTCTGATACCACTTTGTTGGGAAAGACAAGGCACTACCAAGAATGCCTGATAGGATAATAGCGGAAGAATACCCAAGTCTATACTTTCCCTTTTCGATTTGAACCAAGAGAAGACAAACAACCACAAGCAATATGATAGTAAGGCAGCAAGTATTTCAACCAAACAAATATAACAAGACAATAATAAATCTATCACACAAGACACCAAGATTTACGTGGAAAACCCTTCGATGTGAAGAGTAAAAAAACCACGGGACCAAAAGCTCCACTATAATCACCAGAGTTACAATATTGTTCTCCAAAATTGGCCACAAAACAAGTGCCAAACAATGAGCAACAACAAAATAAGATTGAACCAAATCTAGAGAATTAAAGGAACAAATCACCAATTTCGCAGCTACTGTTCACGACAGCAAAACTGAAGCTGCAGGCCACCAAATCCAACTCTGTCAATTCCTAATCAAAGATTGAGATGAAGACAATATGCTGTCCAAAAATCAGCTCAATCGGACAAGAAACGAAGCGGGAATCGCAATTTGAAAATGGCTATGAAGGCTGAATTTGGACTGCGAATTTCTCTCTTTTTCTCTCTTTTGGCTGCTGAAAACTCTCTCTTGTTGTTCTGAAAATAAGACCTAAAATAGGCTTATATTTGCCTCATAAGAATGGGCTTATGGGCAAAAATGGGTTGGTCCAAAAATTGGGCTTTTATTTATCCACATAGGAAGGGAAAAAGGCCATAACCCAACATGTATTTCCATTTTTAATATTGTATCTGATGTATGAGTTATATCTCAATCACTCCTTTAATTTAATAGATGGCTTTGAGAATTTAGTTTATACTTCTGCTACTTTCGTGAAACACTTTTATTGAAATGCTAATTTTACACATTTTACCTATATTATCTTGTACTATGTATGCTAAGTGGCTTGTGTAGGGCTTCTTGTGGTCTTATATGTCATGTCACATCTAGGGTGTACTTTAGGTCGTGCAAGCGTAGTATGCATCTGCAAAGCCAACCAAATCAAACGAGTCTCTTGTTGGATACCATAGTACCATGTTCATAGTTTCATTGAGATATCACATTACCTTTTTCACAGCCTTTATATTAGATTCTTTTGGACACGATTGGAAATGTGTACATAGTCCAATGTTGACCACAATATCAGGCCTGCTAGTCGTGTCAAGTATGTAGAGATCTAATCATTCCTCTATATTTTGTGTTAGGAACTAGAGAACCAGGTTCATCTTTATCAAGATTGGTTGTCGTTCCAGTTATCATTTGTCTTAGCATCATTCATCTCAAACTTCTTGAGTAGCTCTTTTGTGTACTTTTTCTAATGAATCAAAATATTAGATAGAGATTGCTTGATCTGAAGTCCTAGGAAAAAGTTGAGTTCTCCCATCATACTTATTTTAAGTTCATTGTTCATTAGCTTTGCAAAGTCAACTCCAAGTTTTGCATCCGTTCCTGCAAATATGATATCATCTACATAAACCTAAAATATAAGAATATATGTTCATTGATTTCGAAGGAACAATTCAATATTCACTCTTGAGTACATGTGTGCAACAAGGAAGACTGAGAGTTGATCGTACCATGCTATGGTGCTTGTTTTAGTCTATACAATACTTATTCTAGCTTATAAACAAAGTTAGGGTGGTCCGTATTTTCAAATCTAGGTGGTTGTTTAATATATACATCCTCTTGAAAGTACCCATTCGGAAAAACACTCTTAACGTTCAACTCTTAATGTCCATTTGATAAAGTTTGAACTTCATATGAGTCGCGAATACGATCACCATTCTAATTGCTTCCATTCTAGCCACTAGGGAAAACGTTTCATCATAGTCTATCCTTCTTCCTGATTGTATCCTTGTACTACTAATGTTGCTTGTTTCATGTGACTTGTCCCTGATCATCAAGCTTGTTTCTGAGTACCCATCTAGTTCCTATGATAGTTCTATCATGAGGTCTAGGAATCAGGTTCCAAACCTTGCTTCATTGAAACTAAGTTAGGTCGTCTTAGATGGTGATAATCCAGTCTTGATCCACAAGGTCTTCTTTGATGTTCTTTGGTTCTTTTAAATATAGGTAGGATAAGAATGCACACATATTTCTCATCTAAGATATGACGTGGATCCCTGAACTCAGAGGAGTAAGAATGTTTTGCACTGGATGTGAGATCTTGTGTTTCCAATTGCCTAGTAGATGCACATTCTGACCATGAGGGACGAGGTTCTATTGTCCTGTCATCAACTATTATTTCTTCAGGAGAATTAGAATCTATTTTAGGATCATGTTGATATATTGAGACATTATTCTCATCATCATTAGAGTTAATTTCGTTAAGTTGTTCTGGATCTACCTTACCTATGTCATCCTGATCAGTTGGCCAATTTTTCTTAGCTGTGTTAGTTCCTTCATCAAAGACGGGTGAATACTTTCTTCATTACGATTTGTTCTTTTGTTGAATACATTATAGGCCTTACTTTATGATGAATACAAAAGAAAGATTCCCTCATCGCTTTTGGCGTCAAACTTTCCTCAAGTATCTTTGTCGTTGTTATATACATAGAAGACACACCCAAGCTCTTTGAGTTGAGACAAGTTAGGGTTTATTCCTTTTAGAAATTCATAAAGAGTCTTACTCAACACTGATCGGATAATACATATGTTGATGAGGTAACATTAAGTATTTACAACCTTAGACAAGTAAGACTTCTGCAGATTACTTGCGATTAACAAGGTTCTCGCAATATCTTCCAAGGTTCTATTTTTGCTCTCGGCTACATTATTTTGTTGGAGGTGTTCTTGGTGCAGAGAGATTGTGATTTATGCCATTTGTGGCATAGGATTCCTAGAATTTTGAATATTTAAAATGATGTTTCATGATCTTAGTGAATGCACTGAGTTCACATTTAAGCTTTTCTGGAAAAGGTTTCACATAGATTTTCAAACATATTGTATGTCTCGTCGTTGGTTTCCAGGAATATGGTCTCGGTGAATCTATTATAGTTGTCCACGATACGAAAGCATACATTTTCCCTACTCTTCTTTGCACTCATATTGGACGACATAGATCCATATGAGGTAGTTCCAGATGTCTTCTTGTACTTATAATTGTTTTTGGCTTAAATGAGGATTTCACTTTTTTTTCCTTGAGAACATGCCCCACAAACTTGATCTTAATTGAATCTCCTATTTAGTAACCCTTCAACTAAGTCTTTTATGATGAGTTTGTTTGTTCTTGAGAAGTTGTTGTGTCCCAGCCTCTTATGCCTGAAAAGAGAGTTGTTAGAGAATGCATTGAGATATTTAAGTGAGTTCTCTTCAGGACTCATGATGTCAGCTTTGTACACATTCTTATACCTCTTTCTACATTCATTGGAAGTCAAAAGCACATTGTTTCTTTTGTTGCATATTTGGGAGACAGTCAATTAATTGTGTTGTAGTCCCATAACATAGTACCCATTGCTTATTGCTTGAGATTCACAATATTTTCTGTTTTTTTCGTTTCCGAAGTCTACATTTCCACCTTTGTAGTTACTCAGTGAGAGGAAGTTATATTTGTCACCTTTCATGTGTCTGAATGTCCATGAATCATTGATTCGGCGTTCCCCTCACTAATTCCTTGATTGTTTATTATCTTCTTCATCATCTTCCTAATATGTTCCAAGTGCTAGTGCTTGAATAGTTTCTTGTGATTAACAAGTGTTTCTTTTATCTTCTGATTGTGTTTTAACGACTAGTGCGAGAAAGTCATATCTTTTGTTTCCTCTATTGCAAGTATAACCCTCTTTGAAACCTTTATCTTCATATTCTTCTTCTGACAAGTTCTCCATAGAAGAAAAAGGCCTTTTTCACTATGAGATTTGCATCTTGATTAGTCATCCTTCTTTTTGTGGGAACGTACTTATCATTCTCTGTCTCTTTCGCTTTCTCTGACTAGTTTTTGTTGTGCTCTAGAGCCTAGGACGGAACTTGATAAAATGATACAGTCTTCCCTACTAATTGTGACAAACCTGTTCTCTTAGATCTTTTTCTGTTGTTTTTAGAATTTCATTTTTGAAACATTTGTTCTCTTTTTGACATTCTGGAGAACCTCTTAGTCATTAGAGCGATATTTTTGTCCTTGAGATCTTCTAGTGTTGTAACCTTGGGAACCAAGATCTTCTCTTTTATTTTTCATCCGATTTACTTTTCTTGATTTTTGTTGAGTTCATAAGTTATGAGATTTCCTATGAGTTCATCCATGGTTAGTGTACTTAGGTCACATGCTTCAGTAAAGACTTCTACTTTACTCTCTGATGACTTTGGAAGAACACTTAGAAGTTGATTGACTTCTTTTCCATTTTAAATTATCTCCTAGTGAGTAGTTCTCGTTGATGATTGTTGTGAACTTGGTATGCATGTTTTCGATTGTTTGACCTTCCAACATTCGAAACAACTTATATTGTCTATTTAAGTTGTTAATCTTGGACTCTTTACCTGAGTTGTTCCTTCATTAGCAGTCTATAGCGTTTTCCATATTACTTTTGCATCATGACATGATGGGATCTTATAGTCCTAATCTAGACCTATGCTACAAATCAAAATCTTCTTAGCTTTCACATTTTTCTGAATTGCCAGTTCATCCACAACATCCCATTTTTTTATAGTCCATAGTTGCTTGAGTGGTTCCATCATTTTCGTTCTTCAGGGTATGGTGAGGCCATTCAAAAATACTACCTATAGGTATGAGATTTCTCTTATCAAATGATTCATCTTATGATTCTTTCACTATCAATAATATTTTTAATTGAGCAGTGTTGGTCACGTTTGAGAAGCTCCTTCTTGAAGAGTACGTGGTGTAACCATTGATCCTTTTGAAAATGTGAATTTTTTAATGAAAAGACCCGATCTGATACAAATTGAAGAAACCATACAAACTAATCAAGTACCTGGTTCTTGTTAATTTATCCAAGATCACCACAATAAAATAGTGATTGTATCCTGTAAACTTTCATTACTCAAGGAAAGGAAAAATCACACTGAAAGTTCACCAACTTCAAAAAGTAAATTTATATTACAACTGAATAATCAAAGGGACTAACTGTAGTACCTTTACTCTTCAACGATTAACTATAATGAAAGACTCTACTCTCCAAGGAGCCCAACTCACTTCTTGTTACAATTCTCTCCAACTCTCTCTCATACTTAGAACAATAATTCCTACGCATTGGTTCTAAGACGAAACAATGCAAACTAAGCTTTAGAAAGAAAACATAACTCTAGTTTTTCTTTCTTCTCCTCCTTTTGATCTCCTAAGTCGCTTTGTCTTTGTTGGAAAATTCTCTCATTTTTTTATTGCAAAAGATGATCTTCTCTTCTTTGACTTTGTCCTTTTATAGGAGTGAATTAAATCTTAGTAGACTCTTAAGGAAAGAGAATATCTTTTCTAGAAAAATAATCCTTTAGTTTTCCTTATAAGATATATTTGTCTTTCCTTTTCTGCATAGATGTCGTTGCCATTTTTCGTCTCCTTATTTGATCTGAATTTCATGTTGTTATCATTTACTGTCAAGTCATCGCAGGTTGCATTAGAAACAAACACACACAATACACTGAAAATCCTCGTGTGTATATAATACTTGATTTGACTCTGTTTGTGTGTGTATGAGTTTGGTAATTTGATTTGACTTGATTTTTTTTTGTGTGTGTATGAGCTTGGCTACTTGATTTGTCTTGATTTGTGTGTATATGAATTCGGTTACGAATGAACTTTTATCGAACTTAATTAGGAATTCTTTACTCTAACTTGTTGAATTAAATAGGTTGAGAGATAAAACTCAAGTTCAACGTACATGAGGTCTCACGTTCAATTTCCAACCAAAGTAATAATATTTAGGTGATTTCCTTTGATTTTTCCAAGTCTTGATGGATAGAGTTATCCAATACTTGTGTTGGTTCGAGTTGACGTATAACCCAGTAAAATTATTTGAGTGAACGAAAATTTGTGAAATTTTGTTGTTTATGTTTCCCCCTCCTCTAGTCTTGTATGGATTATTTCCTATCCCCTTTAGTATATGAAATGACAGGGTCAAGAAGGATACTTTGGCCTCAGGCTTGTGCAGCCCCAAAGAATATCTTCTGTCAGCTTTCCACACACTTTTGTGATGCATTTTATTATTTGTAATAATTAAAATAAGGGCAATGTTGATTTGATTCCAAATTCATATTTTAAGTGATGGATGACCAATCAAAATATGATTTTTCATAATTAGATAAGTGTGAAAAAAGCAAAATTTCCTGCCACAGCACACCTTCTGCCAGCTATCCATATTTTATTTTTATCAGTCTTCCAAAATGCAGCCTTATGAATAGAAAAATAATCCAATTTATTCCAAAAATATACTTTATTTACTATGATTAGTGATAAAGTTGAGATAACAATGAGTGTTAATTAACTTACTATGGTTCAATAATAAACAGTTATGTAAAAACATGTCATATATTTATCGAGTTGATATAAAAACAAATAACTAAATATTCTTCAAATTTGATATAAACATAATGAAGGCTATGCCAAAACACTTATAGAGAATCTCAAATCAACAATAGATAGAACAAGAAAGTGTTAATTAAAACGCAAAAGCTTTTAGCCAGCTCTAAGATAATTAGACAACATTTTGTGAACATAAACATAAACATAAACTTAGTACTAATTAGTAATTAATTGAAATGATTTGACAGAAAGTGAGAGGGAGCACTCATGAGTTGTGTTATAATGAAAATCATCGTCATGGTTTCGATGGATGGTGACGATTATGATGAAGAGGGTCTGGTCCTGTTGGAATTTGTCTTGCACAATCTTCCTCTGTTCCCATTTTCTTCATTTCTTCCTGTTTAAAAAAAATAAAACAAATACACAAAAAAAATGAAATTTTGATTCCAAAAAATACCAGTTTTTGAGTTTAATAACTAAATACCTGATTCTCTTTATCTGGAAAATCCACACTTACTTGTTGAGAAACTGAAAAACATGTAACATTCTTGTTTATACATGAGACATATATGTTGCTTCGACTATTCCAAAATGTCGATGAATACATGTTCAATAATGCCTTTTTTGAAGGATTTAACATGAATACAACAATATTTTTGAAGAGTTTGAAAAAGGTAAAGAAAGAGAAGGATAGAGGACTTACATTGATGAAAGCTAAGAACAAAGGGTGCAAAAACCACCAAGAAAATCAACATTGTCACAGCAAAAGTTCTTAAAGACACCATTTTTATCACTTTTAACAAAATACAAATAAATCTTCTGTTCTTTTATCACGATAGAGATGTAGTGACACAATTTTATAGTTTTTGAATTGATATAGAGTGGATAATATTTTGAATACCCAAAGGATAGGGGTAAATTTGTCATTTTGTAATAATAATAGTACAACAAATTTTGTCTGTTTATACATTAGGAAAAGAAAAACATTCCACAATAGGGGTAGGCAACAACGTTATCGTACAGAAGTGGAGGTGATTGATTGGTTCATTTGTACGGACACAGACAGTGCCCAATCATTTCTGGACATAGTGACAAAAATAATGTGTGTCCTATGAATAACCTTGGTTGCTCATTTAAGGCATATTGATTCACGTACAGTCCAATTTTACATGAGATAGTTTTATTAGGCATAGAATTTAACACAGAATGAAATATTTTTAAAATTGGTGGTATAAATTGTGTGATAAAAATTTGTGTGATTATAAATTATTTTATTAAGCGTAAAATAGATTATTTAAAATTAAATTATTACTTAATATGAAATGTATCATTTTTTTTGGAGCTATCTAAAAAAAAATAAGTCATATAAATTGATACAGAAAGAGTATATATTTTGTAGTACTAATAAATCATGATCTATATCTCCATTTTCAGTTATGCTTAACTCAAAGTCCAATATTTACTCCCTGCCCCATATTAAGTGATAAACTACTAAAAATAGTTAGATCATTTTATTAAATTAAGAAAATATTGATCAAAACTTTTCATATTACCGTTGCAATTAATTCTATTTGAAAGTTATTCACATTTTTTTTGTATAATTCTCAAGAAGTTTTTCAAGGGATCAATTAGTAAAAATATCTTTTCATTTATGATTTTTAAATATGTGCGTAAAAAGAAAAGCGATTAACTAATATGAAATAGAGAGAGTGTAGATTTATGAAACATAATGGTGACTCGGTGGCATAGGTGTTTTAATGGTATTCTTAAATTTATATGAAGTTAAGAATTTGTATATTACTTTATCCGATTATTAGTGGTTTGGATATCTATAAAAATGTGTAGTATAAACTATTTATAGATCACAATAGTAAGATATAACCATAGGTCATATGGAAATGCCAAATGTTATTCCTTTCATATCATTTGATGAATAAATTAATCATTACTTGATTTGGATAAATGATATTTGATAATAAATAGGATGTTGTTAGGCTAATCAAAGATGTAGAAAATGTAATATGACATGCCCTTTTGATTAAGGTTCATATATATTTTTTCTCCCTGTTATTTTATTTTTTTCAATTATTATCTTTAAATATATTTTAAAAGTCATGTACTAATTGAGACCTCTTCAGTTTCTATGCTTCTACACAAAATTTCCCACATAATAGATTTCAATTGAGTTAATACCTCAGATGGTCACTCAACTTTGCACTATTCTCTCAGAAAGTCACTCAACTTTCAATTTCCCTCAAAAGTCACTCAACTATGCACTCTTCTCTCAGAAAGTCACTCAACTTTCAATTTTCCTCAAAAGTCACTCAACTATTCACTCTTTCCTCAGAAAGTCACTCACTATCCACTCTTTCCTCAGAAAGTCACTCAATCTATTAAATTATTTTTAATTAAAATTTATTGATATTAATTATTATATAACAAACAAAATTTTTAAAAATAAATTAAATCATTTAGTGATCCACCACCTAACCCGACCCATTAAAAAATATGATATGACCCATTTTATTTTATCTTTAATCCTAATTAATCCCTCTCTTAACCTTGAATTAAGATTAGATTAATTTAGGATTAAAGATAAAATAAAATGGTCATATCATATTTTTTAATGGGTCGTTAGGTGGGTGGATCACTAAATGATTTAATTTATTTTTAAAAATTTTGGTTTGTTATTATATAATAATTAATATCAATAAATTAATCCCTCTCTTTAACCTTGAATTAGGAATAGATTAATTTAGGATTAAAGATAAAATAAAATGGGTCTATCATATTTTTAATGGGTCGGGTTTGTGGGTGGATCACTAAATGATTTAATTTATTTTTTAAATTTTTGGTTTGTTGATATAAATAATTAATATCAATAATTTTAATTAAAAATAATTTAATAGATTGAGTGACTTTCTGAGGAAAGAGTGGATAGTTGAGTGACTTTCTAAGGAAAGAGTGGATAGTTGAGTGACTTTGAGGAAAATTGAAAGTTGAGTGACTTTCTGAGAGAAGAGTGCATATTGAGTGACTTTTGAGGGAAATTGAAAGTTGAGTGACTTTCTGAGAGAATAGTGCAAAGTTGAGTGACCATCTGAGGTATAAACTCATTTCAATTGAGTAAATTTGATCATTAATTAAATGTATCAATCATATTTAATGATAAATCGAGTGATGTAGTCTAATTTAAGAACATAAGCTATATTTGGTTGTGATCTTAATTGAATATCATAACAAGTTAATTCCTTTCTAAAACTTTCATAGCAATTGCTGAAATATGATACAACTACGTAAGTTCATTGAAATTGTGAAAAATGAAACTTTTCCCTTGATGTTTTGGGACTTTGAGTTGATTACCTATATGTTTATTTAAGTATTTTCAAACATTTCGAAATATGTTGTTTTGAGACCTTATGAGTTAATTTTGGTATTTGGAGTCTCTATTTTATTTGAGTAAGTCTTTCGCTAAGTAGTCAACCAGACCAAGGGTTTGCTTTGGGGCTATCAATGTGTCGGCTATATGTATGGATAACCAACTTAAGCCAAGAACATAAATTGGTGGTGTGGAAAGGAAGAAGGAATGAAAGCGAAGTGAAGAGCAAATAAAAATGAAATGAGACTCAACTTTGGAGTTTATTATGAAAAGAAGGAACCTCTCCTTATATCTATATCTGTCTGCATTATCTTAAAAAAATAAACTCCTAACTTGAATGTTAAATTACTATAGTATCCCTAACTTAGGTTGTGACTTTTTCGATGACTTGTGATTTTTCTAATAAGTTGTGATAATTCTCAAAGGGTTGTGATTGTTTGATGAGTTATGACTTTTCCAAATACTTGCGACTTTTTCAATAAGTTGTGACTTTCCAAAGGGTTGTGAATTCTCAGAAAGGTCATGACTTTTGAGATAAGACACAAAAATATTCGTTAATGTGAGTTGTGACTTTTCTCAAAGAATTGTGATTTTTTTGATGAGTTGTGATTTTTTCAAAGAATTGTGACTAAGGTCGCAATTTCTAGGAAAGGTCATGACTTTTCAGAAAAGACACAAAAAACATTTGTTCATATGAGTTGTGACTTTTCTTAATGAATTGTGATTTTTTCAATCAGTTGTGACTTTTCCAAAGAGATGTAATTTCTCAAAAAGGTCATGACTTTTCAGATAATACACAAAATCATTTGTTCATGAGTTGAGACTTTTCTCAAAGTGTTACGATTTTTTGATGAATTGTGACTTTTCCAAAGAATTGTGACTTTTTTAATAAGCTGTGACTTTTTCAAAGGATTGTGATTTCTTGAAAAAGTAATGACTTTTCAGATAAGACACAAAAATATTGGTTCATACGAACCCTTGTTGACTAGAAATAGAGAGACTTCCTCTTATTTTTAACCATAATTGTTTTTTATCTACTCTTCTTTTTCTTGTATTATGAATTTTTTGTGTAATTTATTGTTGTTGAGTGAGTTAAAAGTTTAGCGGAATATGATGTATCACTATTCTGATGAAGTAAATTGTTCTATCCTAAGATGATATATTCTATAACCTCAAGTACTAGAGGGAAATAAGTTTGATAATATAATAATTATTTGTTTCTTAATATATACATTCGTATGTAATGTTCCAATATGTGAAGTTAATATAATATAGTCTAAATTCGTTTGTTTTTGTTAAAAATTTCTCTTGTGATGTAGATATATGCTTCTGAATATCTTTTTCCAAAATTTAGAGATTGTCACGAATTGTCTTTTTGATGTTCAAGACAAAAAATGAATTTTTTTTTTATCAATTCTATTTATGTGATTTAGATTGTCAGAAAGTTTGCTTCAAAATATTTAATACTATATAAACATTGCCCTTTTGTTTTGCTTATTAACTATTTCTTATTATTTCAGTATTTTAGACGAAAAAAGTTCATATGACTTGTAATAATGCTAGATGAAGATTGTATTAGTTTAATTTTTATATGCACAACAAATATCGTTGATAAGGTAATATTAGTGATACACAACTAATTACATTATTGAACCTAATCAAATTAAAATAAACATAAACAGTAGTACATTTAGCTAATAAAAATTTCATTGACCATCTTCATAGGTTCGCGTGAATAATAGATACATATGATGATCCACATTAAACATTCACAAAAGATCTACAATATATATATGTACATATATATATATATATATATACATATATATATATATATATATATATATATATGTATATCTATTATAGATACATATATACATATATATAATAATATATATACATATATACGTGAAATGATACGTGATGAAATAAAAGTGATTCCAACTATATTGAGTGAAAATCAAAGTTTCAATTCTCAAATGAAAAGAACTTGAGAAGAGGAGAGATGATTGCTACCATGCTTTGAAAATATAAAGTAACTGAGCCAAAATGACCATACTGTACCCTCAGCCACTTTATAAGCCTAAAAGACCCATGAGAATCTTACATGAACTAGGTTCTGTGATGATTTCAAATATGAGCAAACCAATATGATAACGCTTGCATGTGTTTGTCTTTTTAGAGAGTGAGAGTTCCATTGATTCTTCACATCTTTGTTGTTATTCTTTGTCAGAGCATGAATCATTCTTGATGTGAGGGCACTTGAATGTATTTATTGAAACATGGTCTTGCATTAGATAAGAAGCTAAAGTGAGTTTGAGCTTGTGTTGATATTTGTTAGTCATCATTTGAAGATTTTTGATCATGATTGAGTAAATCATGTTGTTGAGAGTAATGTTGTTATTTCATGCTAGTTCTCACTACATATTGTTGTAGACAGACACCCTTATTG
This sequence comes from Solanum peruvianum, assembly GCA_027705065.1. Taxonomy (NCBI): domain Eukaryota; kingdom Viridiplantae; phylum Streptophyta; class Magnoliopsida; order Solanales; family Solanaceae; genus Solanum; species Solanum peruvianum. The sequence continues at coordinate 16,114,510 of JAKWJD010001755.1, forward strand.
AGCTAATCTTATTTTGATTTACTTGAGGACAAGAAAAAATTTAAGTTGGGAGGGGGGGATTTGACGAGTTGTTAGATTTGCCTCATTTGAGGTATATTTAGCTTATTAATGAGTGTACTCAATGTCTAATTTTGTCCTATTATAATGATATGTTGATTATTTGCAGCAATGAAGGAAAATGATTAAGGCAAGGATTAATGATTTAAAGAATGGGGAAAATGCAAAAAAAATTGCAAACTATACATTATTGATCGCCAAACGAGAAAGGAGAATGCCAGTGAACATTACCTCGCCCAAATGACAGTGCATAACACTTGTGTGTATCGAAAAAGATTGTCTAAGTCCAATAAAGAAGGTGATGCACCAACGAAGAAAGATGACCTTACTGAACCTCGCCCACATGCAGCTCCCTCCCAGAACCCAGTAGAAAATTATTCTCAGGCACAACCCACGACTGGACCAACGGACTGTAGGTCAGACCATAGGCCAAGGTCTTGGTGTGTGGATCGAGACCCCAAAAACCCCTTCTCCAAAAATCAACGATAGTTGACAAGATGGAACGTAGGTCCATCGACGGTCAGTCAGTCCGTTAGTTTGCCTTGACAACTTTTAAGTCAGTGTTGTTTTGGTCTTTTCCCTATGCGTTGAGTCCCTAAACTACGGCGTTTAACCCCTAAACTATATCTTTTCGGTTAGTTTTATCCCGGTAACTTAGTCATAACCTACCCTAGTTAACTCATTCTCCAAAAAATCATCAAGTTGAACGAAAAGAAGGAGAAAGAGTCGCCCTCTCTAAGAACACAATATTCTGATTTATTTGAGGACAAGTAAAAATTTAAGTTGGGGTGGGGTGGGGTTTTGACGAGTTGTATATTTTCCTCATTTTAGGTCTACTTAGCCATTAATGAGTGTACTTACTGTCTTATTTTGTCCTACTATGATGATATGTTGATTATTTGCAGCAATGAAGGAAAATGGGCAAGGCAAGGATTGATGATTTAAAGAATGAAGAAAATGCAAAAATAATGGCAAACTATACATTATTGATCGACAAACGAGATAGGAGAACTCCCGGTGAACATGACCTCTCCCAAAATGACAGTGCACAACACTTGTGTGTATCGAAAAAGATTCCCTAAATCCAATAAAGAAGGCGATGCGCCATAGAAGAAAGATGACCTTGCTGAACCTTGACCACATGCAGATCCCTCCCAAAACACAGTAGAAAAATATTCTAAGGAATAACCCACGACTGGACCGTAGGTCAGACCACAGGCCAAGGTCCTGGTCCATGTTTCAAGACCACATAAACCTTTTCTCTAAAAGTCAACGACAGTTGATAGGATGGACCGTGGGTCCGTCGAAGGTAAGTCAGTCCGTTTGTTGGCCTTGACAACTTTTAAGTAGTTTCATTTTGGTCTTTTCTCTATGCGTTGAATCCCTAAACTACGTCGTTTGAATCCTAAACTACGTCGTTTTGGTTAGTTTTAGCCTGATACCTTAATTAGAACCTACCCTTGTCAACTCATTCTCCAAAAATTCATCAAGTTGAACAAAAAGAAGGAGAAGAGTCGACCAAGTCCTCTCTAATAACACAATAAATTTTATTCAAATCAAGCCCTGAAATCGAAATATTTATCTGTGAATTTCACCACTAGGCATGTGAAGTTTCACTAGTGGGTTCCTTTCACCCGTTGGATATCTAGAATTTAGTCAGATTCTTTATTCTCTATATCATGTTTAGACCTAGGGTTTCTGGAACTTCATATTATTGTTGTGATTCAATTGTTAGACTAATTCATATCATATTATCATGTTTTTATTAAATTGTTTGCTTAGTTCTTTGGATTTAACTTAGAACCCTACTTGTGTAGATTCACTTATATCATGAATTACACTTGCTAGGTGAGTTTATTAAGTTTTACTCGCTCAATTTAAGAATGTTTCATTATCAGTACATTAATGTTGCATTTTCAGTTAGTATGTCAGCATTTTGAGCTATTTAGTATTACATACATTTAGTTATAATGTCTTACTTAGATAACCATTTGGGAGTAGGCTTAACACTGAGTAGGCTAAGGTTCAGGCACCCTCTTAGTTCCAAAACTACGTGCCCCCGTACGATAAGTCCCCTTTGTGGGCAAAATATTTAGTGATCACGTCAGTCATGTCTTTATACCCCTGACAAGGTATATTGGATCATCTCGATAGGGTGATTCTTCGGACTTTACCGATAGCTCTCGTGGTTTATGTTTGTTAATAGTTACTCCCATAGTCAGTTTCTAGTGTATTTATTGGCCAGACTATTAATAAGAATTTAATATTCAGTTTCAACATGTTTAAACTTGATCATTGCATTCAATCAGCTCAGTATTCAATATGTTTTTGTATTTCCATCATGTTTAGATTATATCATTACTTTGTTCAGTTATATATGCATTGTTCAACTTTATCCTATCATTTATGTTCACTAACTTTCAAGTATTAATAACATACCTCTATGTGAACACCTATTTTTTTTACCAAAATATAAAGATTTAACACCAATTCAATATATATATATAATATATATATATATATATATTAAAATAAATAAAAATAAAATAAATGGTAAATTACTTTAATAAAAAAATTATAAATTTATGGTATTTTTTTTAACTCTTCAATTTAATTAGTTTTAAAAATAATGGTAGAAGAAAAATTAAAAAAAAAATAAAAGAAGAAAGTCCTAGATTTACAAATTAACCTCCCCTTATCTGAATTAACCTCAAACTCCCAAAAACCAATTTTTCACTATTATTGTTATTTAGTTCCCTCAACAATAGTTTAAATTAAATCCTAATCCCACTCTATTACGTTCCTTTTAATTAGCTCCAGACTCTCAACCAAAATGAATATAAAAAAACACGTTCAGTTGAAAAAAAAATAGACAGAGGATACAGAGAGACACAGAGAGATATAGAGCAAACACAAAGAGAAGAAAAAAGAGTTATTTATTTTGAGAATTAGGTTAGAGTTAGAGCTTTGATCGTGATTCCGAATTCGTGGAGAAGAGCTCGCTTTTGTGGTATCAATTTTCGCAGCGAGCTAACTATAAATTCTCGCGTGATTCAAATAGTATTACTTCTATGAAAATTTGATTCCAATAGTATGAAATACTTTAAATCACATGTATTATATTGATTATTTTTACGTTATTATTATTATTATTATTATTATTATTATTATTATTATTATTATATTATTATGTTTTTTAGATAGATTTGCAATTTATTTCGTTTTCATGATATTGAATTGTTGAATATGAATAGATTAATATATCTTTCCATCTATTTTAACTTTAGAAGATTTTTGTTGAAATTATTGTAGACTTGTTAGATTAGGATATAAAAGTAATAATTAATAAATGATTTTTCAAAATAAATAAATAAATAAATTATCTAAGTAGAATTCTACTTAAAAGGAGAAATAAATTTTATTTAGAGATTATTGTTATTATAAAGACAACAAAAGAATAAAAAAAAACAAGAAAGCATAACAAAAACAACGAAAGAAACAAAAAAAAAAGCAGAACTACTTAAAAAAAAAAACAGAAACAGAAAATTAGAAAAGAAAAAGAAAGTAAAAAAACGTGAAAAAATGAAAAATCAGAAAAGAAAAGAAAAAAAATAAAACAAAAGTGGAAATAAAAAAATAAAAATGAAAGAAAGAACGTAAAAAAAGAATAAAGCGTAAAAAAATTTAAAAAAATGAAAAAAATACAAATATAAAATTAATAGAATGTAAAAAAAAACTCAATTTTCAAAAATAAATAAATAAAAGAGTAACAAAATTAGTACAAAATAATTTGAAAAAAAAGGACAAAAACAATAAAACAATATATATATAAAATAATGATAAAATAAAATAAGAAACGGATTTTCAAAGAAAAAAAAACAAATATATAAAATTTAAAAATATAAAAAACAAGAAAAAAATACGTGAAAAAAAAAACAGTAAAAAGACGTAAAAAAAAAAGAGTTAAAAACATAAAAGAACAAAAAGTAAAAAATAAAAAAATAAAAGATAAAAAAGAAAGGGTGTAGCACAAAATTTATTTATTTTTCAGTAAGGAACGTAAAAATAATAATCAATTTTTTTTTTAAAAAAAGAGACAGAATGTTTAAAATTGTTACATGCATTAAAAAAAAGTTAAAACTTTTCTTAAAAAATAAATATAGTCCTAATCTATTTAGAATTTTTGTGATTTTAAAGCTAATTTTAAATCTCATAAAATTTTATCTTTCTATTTTTAAATTAAAAAAATAAATAAAAATCCTAAATTTACTTGAACTCTAATTTTTTTTAACTATAAAATACCTAAATAAAATCATCCCCATAATAACATGAAAAAAATATAAAAAAAATGTAAAAGCAAAATAAATAAATAATAAATATGAGTTTCAAATTTTGAATTAATGGACACACACCAAAAATAATAAAATAATTTTCAATATATTTAAAATAAATAGACGATTTTTAAAAGGTTTAAAATAAATGAGAGAATAAAGTAAAAAAAACATTTTTATTATTAAGTTAAATAATATAATATTCAAAATTAAGTCTAGTCATATCAAAGTCAATGAAGCGACCGTGCTAGAACCACGGGACTCGAAGGGTGCCTAACACTTTCCCCTCGATCAACAGAAATTCTTACCCGGATTTTTATATCGCACACCAATAAAATAGAGTCAAATTTCCTTTTGATTAGGGATTGGAACACCAAAACTCAATTTCAAGTGGCGACTCTGAATAGTAATTATCCCTTTTCAAAATGTCATTTTAATTGGAAAAAATCTTTTTCTTTCGAAACAAATAAAAATAAAAAATATTGAGAGAGAAAAAAAAGGGGTGTGACAGATGGCGACTCCGCTGGGGATTAACTAGAATTCGAGCTTTAAATATTAATTTATGTATGACTATGACTTATTTATTTACGTTTTTGGATATTTCTATTTATAATCTTAAGGTGCTAATTGTATGTTTATTTTTATTTTAATATTATTTGAACGGTATATAAATTGTTTTCTTGCACACAATTATGAGTATCCATTAATATAATTATGAGAATTGCGACTGCGCACCCAAATTTTGTAAAGATAGCCAGTGAGTCTTTTGTCCATGGTGAAGGATATTTAGTCACACCATTTTAGGATGGGGAGCACCCATGCACAAAGCCGGAAAGCGCTGCTACCGGTACGTTGCTACTCCCTAACTCGAGTTGTCTGCTCGTGTTAAAACCAGTCTAGATACTTTTTTCCATGAGTTTAAGCTTGGTAACTGAAACTAAATGTGGTTGTTCCTATTAGACTTCATTATTTGAATTATTTACATATGAATTAATGAAAGACTCTACATATGATCGGATCTATTTAGGATAGCTAACTCAATTTACCATTTTAAATTAAAATCAGAACAATAGAAAAAAAGTTTTTCTTTTACAATGTAAAGTTTACAAAAAGAAATTGTAAAAGTATTCTTATATCACTTTAAACGAAGAAAAGAGTTGAATTTGTCAACAAATTTATAACAAAAATTATTTAAGTGTTCAATTTGAACGAACTACGCACACCTGAATCTCACCTTGATGAGATACGTAGGCAACCATCCTTGGGTTCAGTGATCTTTATTTAAAATAAAAGTTCAAAAAATATCTTAATTATTATTTAAAATTAAAAAAATGAAATAATATGTGTATATTAAAAAGGGAATTTGTCCTTAAAAAAAAATCATATTATTACTTATATTTTGGAACTACGTTAGACTTGATTCTTGCTTTAACAAGATACCTAGGCAACCTTATTGTGAGGTTCGGTCCAACCGAGAAAAAAAATCTAAAAATCCAAGTCACATAAACTGGGGCAAAAAGATTTTTTCTTTGACTTGGTTGGTAACAACATGCTTAGGATTATGCATAAGAAAAGAATAAAGTGTTAAACTATTTGATAAGACAGATCAACTTTGTTGTGACCTATAGATTGTTGTTCATCTTGTATTCCAAACATACTTAGAACAAAACTTTGAACATCTTTGTAAGAAAACAAAGTTTAAGAACATTTCCACAACTAGAAAATTAAAACTAGTAACGAAACTAGAATCAGAAACAGATTTTAAAAAATAATATACGAAATATTTTTCTTAAGAAGAATTGTTGTAAATATGTGCCTAAAGAATCTTACTGATTCCAACAAACTTTGCAGAAACACGAAGTTACCAAGTTTAATGAACCATTGAAGAACAAAAGGATAGAAGAACTGAAATTAATTTACAAATCTAAAGTTTGTAAAACACGTACCAGAATCTGAAAAAAATTTAATACGAAAAAGATCAAGTCCACTGAATTCACAGTGTACCCTTAAGGAAATTATTCCCCTCTAGTATCCGAGGTTTGATTTGGAATATGACCTTCCAGGGTAAAATGGTCTCAATCACCAGAGTATAGATACCAAAAACTCCGGTGTCAGCGAACCACTCAACGACAGTAAAGTACACTTAGAATACTAGATTTAGTAGTTGAAGAAAGTCCATAAATTATATATTAAAATGAGAGGAAATCCCTCAATTTATATAAAACAAAGGGTAGTGCGAAAAGGTTCTTATTGTGTCTTACAGGTCACAAACCTTTGGAAAAGTCACAATCTTTCAGAAAGGTCGTCACCTTTCATAAAAGTCACAACTTTTCATAAAAGTCACAACTTTTCATAAAAATCACAACTTTCATAAAAGTCACAACTTTTCATCAAAGTCGCAACATTTCATAAAAGTCACAACTCTTCATAAAAGTCGCAACTCTTCATTTTCCATTCACATCTTTTTTAAAATTCAACAATCCCCCGCATGAATGGGGAATGACTCCAAGTGAAAGAAACGAACAAGTATGTGTACTTTACAAGCAAGAATTAATTGCATCTGGATAAGTTGGTTTCCCCTTGGACTTTCCGTAGTGAACATATGTCGGATATACTCGGTCAATCAGTAGATGCGATATCTTTGAACCGTCGAACTTTGGTGTATATGTAGACAACCATATGTCACACAATTAACCCTTTACCGTCTATGGTTCTCACTGTTGTGTTCGTTTTAGCCATGAATACCTCCTGGTTTCATGAGTGTATAGAGAGATGGGCTTTTGACAATCATCTTCTTTGAAGCGGCTTACACTTCACACTCACATAGGTGATTCTCAACCGTGTTATCGCGTAGATACACTATTTGGTCAACTCTGCCAAACTTAGCAAATCTTTAAAACCATTAAGCTTTATTAACTCATTAACAAGCCTTAATGTTGTATCCTTGTCCCGGAACATTGTCTTCATCATGAGAATGGATTGAGTTTATTGACAATGCCGAACCGTCATTCACAACTTTGTTTTTCTCCTTGAATCTAGCTCTTGGGATCTCCAGTCCGCTAGATAGAGTTACCGCCATGATGACTTGTCCTAAGCCGTAAATTCATTCCCTTAGATGATCTTTTAATTTTCTCTCTAGTTAGGCCTTTTTGTAAGTGGATCCGACACGTTATCCGTTGACTTTACATAGTCAATTCTGATAATTCCACTAGAGAGTAGTTTTCTAACAGTATCATGTCTATGTCGTATGTGACGAGACTTTCTGTTATATGTCATGCTCCGTGCCCTACCTATTGCATCTTGACTGTGAAAGTGTATGCATACTAATGTCAATGGTTTGGGCCAAAATAGAATATCTATCAAAAAATTCCGGAGTCTTTTAACTTATTAACCGACCTTATCTAGAGCACCTAGCTCAAAGATCATTGTAGAGCTAGCGATACATGTCTCTTTTGAAAAATTTCTAAGAGATTGCTCCTCTACCAATAGTAAATACATATCCACTCGTGAATTTTACTTCATTCTTCCGATGATTCAATTTGCATCACTATATCTTTCAATATTGTTGGATATTGTTATAATGCAAGACATAGTTTTAAGTATTATTTTAAATACTCCAAAACTCCATTTATTGTCATCTAATGAATTTATTTGGGATCACTTGTGAACGGAATCAGTTTAAAATAGCATATGCTATATCTGATCGCACACACTATATGATATCCATCATGCTTCCCAAAAATCTAGCACAATCCAATTGTGAGTCACTTTTGTTTTCACTCTTTTGAAATGCAAAGCTCACATTTATTGGACACTTGACAATATTGACATTCAAATATTTGAACTAGTTAAGTATCTTTTCAATGTAGTGAGACCATGAAAATGCTAAACATTATGGAGTTCTACGAATTCTTATATCTAAGATTGCATTAGAAACTCCAATAATTTTCATTCCACTTGCTTTATAGCATACATTTAGTAGCATTTATGTCATTAGTGTCTCTATTGATGATCAACATATCACCAATATACAAACAAACAATGACCTTATGATTTTAATGTGAACACATTTATCACTTCCATCATTGTTCAATCCATTTGCCGACATGGTTTATTGAATTATGTCATTGTTTTGGTGCTACCATAATGTGACTTAACAAGTTCACATACTTTCTTTTATTTACCAGGTACCACAAAACCCTTGGGATGTTCCATGTAAATTTCTTCCTCTAATTCTACATTTAAGAAAGTTCTTTTCACATTCATTTGATGAATTTGGAGGTCATATAACAGAGTAATAATTTTTGCATCCGAATGGATGTAATTCTAATTACTAAGGAGTATATATATCGACAAGATCAAAATCTTTTTTTTTCTAAAGCCTTTGACACAAAGTCTTGCTTTATATTTTTCAACAGTTCCATCAACTGTTATTTTTCCTTCTAAAGATTCATTTTGAACCCAAAGTTTTATTTTCTTGAAGAAGATCAATTATTTTTCAATATTGTTTATTGACACCATCTTTCTAAAGGATGAGTCTACAAAAGACACAAAAAATGTTACAAAATCATATTCGAAGGAAGTAAATGTCCTTTAACATTTTACTAAGCCTCTGAATCTTTTTATTAAGTACATTATCTTTTTCATTTCCTAGGCCTTTTAGACCCTTCTCTAGACTACTCAAGTCTAAATTTACAGTCCACAGTCATAGGTCCTATTTTAATTCTTTTAGGAATAGGATCTTGGACTTTGACTAGATACCCCCACACTTTGAAATATTTCAAGTTGGATTTCCTTTCTTTCCATTTTTCATATGGAAAAGATTGTATTCTGATCAAACAAAACCGCTTTCTTTCTAAAAGGACAAAAATTTTTCTTTTGCAGTAAGGATAGTTCCTCCACACAAGTTTTGTGTAAATCCGAACTTATAAATAATACATCTGTCATTCTTTCAACGTTCGATTTTTCATTAGATTGAGGTGAATATGGCAGTAGTTTGATATTTCACTTTCCATACATATTTCTGCACAATGAGATTTATACTCTGCATTCTTATCACTTCTTATATATTTTTTCACACTGATTTTCAACTTCGATATTACATTGTCTAGACATTTCTATTACTTCATCCTTACCATTGAGCAAATAGACATAGTCATTTCTAATGCAATTCTCAATAAAAGTAACAAATACTTTTTCCCACCATGAGATGGTGTTAACTTCATATCATAAATGTCAGTGTGAATCAATTCTAAGGGATTAGAATTCTTTTCAACAGATTTATAAGAATGCTCAACATACTTAGATTCCACAAAAACTTGACATTTTTATTTATTGCACTCGAAGTTAGGCAAAACTTCTAAGTTGATCAGTTTTTATTACAAGGTTTTGTAATTGACATGCCTCAAGTGTTCATGTCACAAACATTGACTCAAGCAAGTAAGAACAAATAAAAACATTGAGTTTGAAAAGCTCTTCGCGAGGTAGCTTTTTTTCTCAGTAATATTTTGTTCCTATTTCTTACAATTTTGTGTGATACAAACATTGTTTAGATTGTCAAATATCCTTTTCAGAAGGACATTTTCATAACTTCCAATGTGATTGTTATAGAACTACCTATGGACAACGTATTATCGGGTTCAATAAAGACAATATAGTCAACTGTTATTTTTACAAAAACATAAGAAATGACTATTCACCAATATTCATGTCTATACAAATACTTTTATTATAATAGACATATCTTTTCATGAAATATCACATTTTAAGTGATTTTTTTCCATAAAAGAACACAATTATTTTGAACATATATATATATTTTGGATATTTCATACTAGTCACACTATATAATAGTAATAGATAAACTCAACAACCACAATACCAAATATACTCCAAGAATTTTGTGGGTATAACATAATACAAAAGTATCATTGAATTTCATATCTTTTGTTCCAAAGTTAAATTAGACACCAAGTCTAATCATAAGCAAATAACCCCCACATTTCAAATGTGATCTCAAAAATATTTTTCAAGTATTTGAAAATAGTTTTTCCACACATTTTAATGTTGGAAACATTATTCTACGAAAGAATTATAATGCTGCAATTCTCTTTGACAATGTTTACACAATGTCAAATTTCATTCCATAGAGACACAAAATCACAAATTCTAAGTCACTGATATTTTTCCTCTATCATAAATAGACAAGCCACTTAGTATTTTAAATATTAACAATAAGGACAAAATAAAATTGTACAATTTATTTCTATGTTACATTGAAGTTTATAGAAAATCAAAAGTACAACACTGACTTATTATGTGAAGTTTTCATATTCTTCAAACTAATTGCAGAGTCCAATTTATCCAGATTATAAAACCACAAAAGTTTTTAGTCTACAAAAATCAGACACACTAACATTTCTCATGGAGTACAAAACTACAAAAGTCTTTTTTTTCTCCAAACAGAATAACACCATACAAATGTTTTTCTTATCAAATAGTCTTCCAACTATAACAATTTGACATACTATTTTATCAAACAAAAATATGCATATCTCATTTTTTCAAACTAAAGAATTTTAAAAGCAACAATATCTGCGAAGTAAAATTCATTCCATAACATATGGTTTGCAAATCTTTTTCCAAAGATACACATAATAAAAAAATAAAAAACCAAAGATGATTACTCTTAGAAACTATTTTCCTCCTTATATAATTTAATAAGAAGGTTACCTGGTAATCTTTAAACGGAATACCATAAATTTTTTTTGTTATATTCTAACTTCGACTTTGCTAAAACAAAGCAACGAATTATGGAGAAGTAATGCATTTATCTTCTACTTACATGATCAGATTCTTTCAATCAGTAGAATACAAAAAAAAATACTAACAGTATAATAATTTCCTTAAGATTGTTGTTCATCTTGTATTCCAAACATATTTAGAACAAAACTTTGAACATATTTGTAAGAAAACAAAGTTTATGAATATTTTCACAACTAGAAAATTAAAACTAGTAGCGAAACTAGAATCAGAAACAGATTTTAAAAAACAATGTACGAAATATTTTTCTTAAGAAGAATGGTTGTAAATATGTGTCTAAAGAATCTTATGGATTCAACAAACTTTGCAGAAACATGAAGTTACCAAGTTTAATGAACCAGTGAAGAATAAAAGAATAGAAGAACTGAAATTAATTTACAAATCTAAAGTTTGTAAAACACGTACCAGAATCTGAAAAATTTATAATAGGAAAAAGATCAAGTCCACTGAATTCACAGTGTCCCCTTAAGGAAATTATTCCCCTCTAGTATCCAAGGTTTGATTTGGAATATGACCTCCCAGGGTAAAATGATCTCAATCACCAGAGTATAGATACCAAAAACTTCGGTGTCAGCGAACCACTCTACGGCAGTAAAGTACACTTAGAATACTAGATTTAGTAGTTGAAGAAGGAGTCCATAAATTATATATTAAAATGAGAGGAAATCCCTCAATTTATATAAAACAAAGGGTAGTGCGAAAAGGTTCTTATTGTTTCTTACCGAAAAGGTCACAAACCTTTGGAAAAGTCACAATCTTTCAGAAAGGTCGTCACCTTTCATAAAAGTTACAACTTTTCATAAAAGTCACAACTTTTCATAAAAATCACAACTTTTCATAAAATTCACAACTTTTCATCAAAGTCGCAACATTTCATAAATGTCACAACTCTTCATAAAAGTCGCAACTCTTCATTTTCCATTCGCACCTTTTTTAAAATCCAACATAGATTTCTATTGGCATCTCTCAATATATTTATGTCATACTTGAGAAATCATCTTGTTTAAAGTTATGGATAAAATAAATTTGACCTCATTGTTTCAAATGCATTGTGTGGTGAGCTTTAGACGTAACCACATGATTTTGCTGATCTAGAACTTGGCCCGAATGTTGGTTGAGACAAAATTTTGAGCAACATTTAACTTGAGAAAGGATTATAGGCTTTATTTGATTCGATTGTGCCTTTCAAGCCTACCAAATGACATGTTATCCATAAAACTCCCATTTCGACACTGAAAGCTTTTTATTTGAATAACCACAGCTTAGCATATACCTTTTGAGTGTATAAATGCACTAATCCCTTTATCTCACCTCCTTGAGGGCACTATAAAATATCTACATAACATCAAAAACCTAAGTTGTGTAACAAAGTGAAAAAGATCAAATATGTCCAAAAAAAAGATAGAATGAAAAATGAAAAAAAAAAAATCTCCAACAAAAAGGAGATGAAATCAAAAAATAAAGAGAAAAAAATGAAAGACATTACAAGAAAATAAAGGTCAAATGCAAAAATAAAAATAAAAATATTGAAAGCATTGTGCAAATTCTAAGGAGGAAATAGTCACTTTATCCCAAATGAATCTCCTACCTTTCCCTAAGACTATATTACAAGCCAATGACAAGTCCTATTTGATCTCATTTTTTATGTTCTCATATTAGTGGATGCTTACATGAGGGCCAAATATATGGTATCTTAATCTCATGCATTGAATATATTTCTGAGTGTGAGTTACTTTCAAAAATGTCCTACGATCTAAATTATTATATTTTGTGAAGTAGGACTTTCATATATTGAGAGTGCATTTGAAACATGAGGATACGAATAATTCTATCCCTTAATTTTGGCAAGACAAATTGATCTTGTAATTACATAAATATATTTGAGATACAATTTTAAACTATATAAATTACTCAAAGTTGACCTCAAATTTATTTGGAAGTCGTTGAATGTAGTTCATATGCATAATACTAATTGTTCGTACCAACTAAAGTCAAAGCATTATCAATCATGAACTAATTCTTTTTCCAATTTTTCCATTATATTTCTAAAAATAAATATAAAAAAAGAAAAATATTTTTTATTGAACTACGTTCGACCTTATTCCTAAGAGGATACGTAGGCAGCCTTTCATTGAGGTTCGGTCCAATCACTCAATAAAATAATGATCATGCTATTTTAAATCTCCAAGGGTTGAAACATGACATTGTAGCCTATAGTATGTTAAAAAAATAAATAAAAAAAATAAGAGGGTCTTATGAGTGAAAACTCTCACGAGAACCATAAGACAACAGTAAAAAGAAAAGAATGTCTACTTGGTAAAAGATCACGAATGACACCATTTATAAAATGATGACATTCCGTCTTGGCATGAGCAAAATAAAGATAGAAATAAAGTTATAGGTTGAAAGAACTATACAAAGAAATCATGCAAGTAATTCGCAAGAGACAAACACCGCGATGGTAAGTTTTTGAATCCTTGTCTCTCATATAATATGCAAAAAAAATATTTTTTTTCTTAATAAAATCTGGGGCATTTTATTTTATTTTTAAATTGGTCAATGTACTAATAAAAATAAAATAAAATAAAATAATATGAAATAATAATAATATAAGTAAAAAAAATAATCCCTATCCTATTTTTTGTATTTTCACAGGGCACAATAACCCCTAGTTGCATATAGGGCACAATAACTCCTATCCTATATTTTCATATCTTCACAGGTCACAATAACCCTGGTTGCATATAGGGCACAATAACTCCTATCCTATATTTTCATGTCTTCACAGGGCACAATAACCCCTGGTTGCATATAGGGCACAATAACCCCTATCCTATATTTTCATGTCTTCACAGGGCACAATAACCCGTGGTTGCATATAGGGCACAATAACCCCTATTTTACTTTTCATATTTTCACAGGGCACAATAACCCCTGGTTGCATATAGGGCACAATAACCTCTATCCTATTTTTCATGTCTTCACAGGGCACAATAACCCCTGGTTGCATATAGGGCACAATAACCCATATCCTATTTTTCATGTCTTCATAGGGCACAATAACCTGAATTTCATAAAGGGCACAATAACCCCTATCATTTTTTTATGTCTTCACAGGGCACAATAACCTTTGGTTGCATATAGGGCACAATAACCCCTATCCTATTTTTCATGTCTTCACAGGGCACAATAACCCCTGGATTGCCTATAGTTCACAATAACCCCTATCCTATTTTTCATGTCTTCACAGGGTACAATAACCCCTGGATTGCATATAGGGCAGAATAACCCCTATAATTTTTTTCATGACTTCACAGGGCACAATAACCCCTGGATTGCATATAGGGCACAATAACCCCTATCATTTTTTTTTCATGTCTTCACAGGGCACAATAACCCCTGGATTTCATATAGGGCACAATAACCCCTATCATTATTTTATGATTCACAGGGCACAATAACTCCTGGATTGTATATAGGGCACAATAACCCCTATTATTTTTTTTATGTCTTCAAATGACACAATAACCCCTGAATTGCATATAGGGCACAATAACCCCTATCATTTTTTTATGTCTTCACAGGGCACAATAAACCCTGGTTTCATATAGGGCACAATAACCCCTATTTTATTTTTCATGTCTTTAGAGGGCACAACAACCCCTTGATTGCATATAGGGCACAATAACCCCTATCATTTTTCTTCAAAGGGCGCAATAACCCCTGGTTGCATATAGGGCACGATAACCCCTATTTTATTTTTTATGTCTTCAGAGAACACAATAACCTCTTGGTTGCATATAGGGCACAATAACCCCTATTTCATTTTCCATGTCTTCACAAGGCACAATAACCCCTGATTGCAATTTGGGTACAAAACTCCCTTTTGTCTTATTTATTTTTACATTTTGTAATAGGCTACAAAAATATTATTTTTATTATTAGTATAGACTTTTATAGCTTTCATCAATAACTCACAAAATTTCCTAGTTCAAACTAGGCATAAAATTTTATTTTGTGTGCAGGTTTCTACATAGTACACAAATTTGCAGTTCAAAAATAAAAGAATTCATCCTTTCAAGTAAATTAGTTTTCAAGAATATCATGCGGAAGAATGTCAGTAGCTGAAGTCAAGTCATGAAGTTTCAAGTCTTAAACTCAGATGTCCAGAGCAAAGTTCAGAATCGATGAACCTACCAAAGAGGGTGAAGCGATATATGAGAATTCAAAATGAAGACTTAGCACTATCGGAGTAGATATGATTTCATATCTTTCCTTCTGCATTTTGTTTTTTTATGTAATAGCTGGAGCTACGAACCGAAATCTCGACAAAACCTCACTCGACTACCTAACTCATTGGAACTACGCCTGACTCCTTATCATCAACTTAGGATAGGTAGTTTTTCAAAAGTTAGGATACGGTCAAACCTCTTTTCTATTATAAATTTTTCATATTTTTTGGCGTAAATATTTCAGTAAAAAATTAGTCACATTGTTCACGTCTTTGCATGGAAACTCTTCATGTTTCCAAGCAAAGAGGGTCATAAAAATAATGGTAGAAGAAAAAAAGAAGAAGAGTCCTAGATTTTCAAATTACCTTCCCCTTATCTTAATTAACCTCAAACTCCCAAAAACTAATTTTCCTATTATTGTTATTTAGTTCCCTCAGCAATATTTTAAATTAAATCCTAATCCACTCTATTAGGTTCCTTTTAATTAGCACCAGACTCTCAACCAAAATGAATATAAAAAAACACGTTCAGTTGAAAAAAAAATTAGACAGAATATACTGAGAGAGACAGAGAGATATAGAGCAAACACAAAGAGAACAAAAATGAGTTATTTCTTTTGAGAATTAGGTTAGAGTTAGAGCTTTGATCGTGATTCCAAATTCGTGGAGAACAGCTCGCATTTATGGTATCAATTTTCGCAGTGAGGTAACTATAAATTGTCGCGTGATTCAAATAATATTACTTCTATGAAAATTTGATTCCAATAGTATGAAATACTTCATATATAATGTATTATATTGATTATTTTTACGTTATTATTATTATTATCTTTTTTAGATACATTTTGCAATTTATGTCGTTTCATGATATTGAATTGTTGAATATGAATAGATTAATATATCTTTCCGTCTATTTTCACTTTAGAAGATTTTTGTTGAATTTATTGTAGACTTGTTAGATTAGGATATAAAAATAATAATTAATAAATGATTTTTCAAAATAAATAAATGAATAAATTATCTAAATAGAATTCTAATTAAAAGGAGAAATAAATTTTATTTAGAGATTATTATTATAAACTAATAATAATAATAATAATAATAATGATTATAATAATAATAATAATAATAATAATAAAAGAAGTAAATTTGAGAAATTATATAAAGATAATAAAGAATAAAAAAAAACAAGAAAGCATAAAAAAAACACGAAAGAAACAAAAAAAAAGCAAAACTTTTAAAAAAAAAATAGAAACAGAAAATTAAAAAAAAAAAAAGAAAGTAAAAAAACGTGAAAAAATGAAAAATCAGAAAAGAAAAGAAAAAAAATAAAACAAAAGTGGAAATAAAAAAAATAAAAATGAAAGAAAGAACGTAAAAAAAAAGATATAAAAGCGTAACTTTTTTTAAAAAATGAAAAAATACAAATATAAAATTAATAGAATGTAAAAAAAAACAACACAATTTTACAAAAATAAATAAATAAAAGAGTAACAAAATTAGTACAAAATAATTTGAAAAAAAAAAGAAAAAAACTATAAAATAATAATATAATAAAAATAATGATAAAATAAAATAAAAAAAAGAAAGAAGAGAGAAACGGATTTTCAAAGAAAAAAAAGATATGTAAAATTTAAAAATATTAAAAAAAAACGAGAAAAAAATACGTGAAAAAAACAACAGAAAAGACGTAAAAAAAGAGTTAAAAACATAAAAAGAACAAAAAGTAAAAAATAAAAAAATAAAAGATAAAAAAGAAAGGGATGTAGCACAAATTTTTTTTTTTTAGAGTAAGGAACGTAAAAATAATAACTAATTTTTTTTTTAAAAAAAGAGACAGAATGTTTAAAATTATTACATGCATTAAAAAAAAGTTAAAACCTTTCTTAAAAAATAAATATAGTCCTAATCTATTTAGAATTTGTGTGATTTTAAAACTAATTTCAAATCTCATAAAATTTCATCTTTCTATTTTTAAATTAAAAAAATAAATAAAAATCCTAAATTAACTTAAACTCTATTTTTTTAGACTATAAAATACCTAAATAAATTCATCCCCATAATAACATGAAAAAATATAAAAAAATGTAAAAGCAAAATAAATAAATAAATAATAAATATGAGTTTCAAATTTTGAATTAATGGACACACACCAAAAATAATAAAATTATTTTCAATATATTTAAAATAAATAAAATGATTTTTAAAAGGTTTAATATAAATGAGAGAATAAAGTAAAAAAAAAAATTTTTATTATTAAGTTAAATAATATAATATTCAAAATTAAGTCTAGTCATATCAAAGTCAATGAAGCGACCGTGCTAGAACCATGAGACTCAAGGGGTTCCTAACACCTTCCCCTCGGTCAACAGAATTCCTTATCCGGATTTTTAGTTCGCAGACTAATAAAATAGAGTCAAATTTCGTTTTGATTAGGGATTTAAACAAGGTTACTTGGAACAACAAAACTCAATTTCAAGTGGCGACTCTGAATAGTAATTATCCCTTTTCAAAATGTCACTTTAATTGGAAAAACTCTTTCTCTTTTGAAACAAATAAAAATCAAAAATATTTAGAGAGAAAAAAAAAGGGGTGTGACACTCTCTGCTACATCTTCTCGTGATGTAGGTTAACGTTCTCAGAATCCAGATCACACATAAATTGGTTCCCGATCTCTATTTGAGAAGTATCAGCAGTGAGTCCTCATTCTTCGAAGATAATTAACATGTAATCTTTTTATTTTTAGTCTTTTGGTTTCACTTTGCTAGAGTTAGTTGGGGCATGTCCCAACATCTTTAGTCATTTTATTCAAGCATAGTTGGATTAAATTTTTAGTTGAGTTTAATCCTTCAGTTGTCATTAAACTCAATTATATATCTAGGTCCCATGTTGACGTCCATATAGTTCTGAAAATTAGAAACAAGTAAAAAAGATTTTGAGTTTTGAGAGAACACTTTACCTTTGTGAAGAACACTTTCTACCTTATGGAGTTTTTCAATATCTCTCTTGAATTTGATAAAATGAAGTTTAATCTAAAGTGGATTTACTTGTAATTTCTTAATTATATGTTACCCATTACTTATTTCATAGAAGATATATTTTCTTTTCTTTTTTGTGATGGGTGGCTAAAACCCCAAGATCTAGGGATGAAATTATAGGGTTGGGTGTTGATTTAATATAGTATGTATTGTGTTATGCTTCATATTGCTCATGTTCATATATTTATTTTGGCTAATTAGCATGAGGTGAACCCCAAGACCAAGGGGCTCAATTATGGGGTTGAATGTTCATATATGAGTTTGGGCTCATTAACATGAGGTCAACCCTAAGAACTAAGGTGCAATTATGAGGATTGAGTGTTGATTTAATGTAGTGCATAATGTGTTATTCTTCGTATTGTTGATGTTCAGACATGAATATTGACTAATTAACATCAGTTAATTTTGGTTGCTAACTTAGGAGAAGATTAGTCAGCACGTCATGAATTTGGGTTAATTAACATCGGTTAATTTTCACTCTCTTGTTGGTGTTCATATATGAATTTGGGCTAATTAGCATCATGAATTGGGTAGTCGGGTCTTGACAGATGGTTTAGACAAGATTAGCCATTGCACCAACTTTTTTTCTCAAAAACACTTTCTTCGTCTCCGGTCAACGAGGAAAAATTCTTGAAATTCAGTTTTAATCTTGCTTTCATTAAATTACATTTGATTGATCTTCTAAGTTATAAAAAAATTATGTTATCCATCATTATTAGTATCATTATGATACTATCGTTGTCACATTTATTGAATTACTAAGAAAATACATTTTTTTCATAAAAAAGTCACTTCTATCTCTTTGTGTTTAATTTTAATTGATTCTCTTTATTTTATTTCTAATTTCATACTTACTAAATCAATATAAATGATCAAGGAAAATTCTAAATATTAGTACTTCTACTTACAAATTACATATTACACTTTTTATAAAATTAGAAGCTCAAATGAATTGACATAAACAACGAAAAAATCCAAGAAATACTTCAACTATTTTGCTACCAAATAATAACCCAATTATGCAAACCAACGAAAAATGGCACAATATGTACTCTCTTTTTACTAATTGGCAACATATAGCCCTTTTTATTTTTATAACAAAAAAAGTTTTTTAAAAATTAAAATTGGCATATTTTGGACCTTTTGGCTGACATTAATATATGAAAAGTAATTTATATTTAAATTAATTATTTTTTAAGTTGATTGCAGCATGTTGCAGTTTTATTAGGAAGTGGGACTTTGTTCACTTTTTTTTCTCCTCTTTCCTCATATGCACGTTTTCTTTGATTGGTGAATATTTTTTTGATAAGGTAAACATTTATATCATTCCTTCAATCCTCTTAAACAAAAAAGTTAAAAGTTAATGTTATATATTCTCTAGAATATTTGAATGTCTTCACTTTTTATATTGTTGTTATATTTTTTCTTGTTTTTCTTTTTATTTTTTCGAGTTGAAAGTTTTCTATTAGGGCAAAAATTAAGGTGATGATAATCGATTGTGAATATCAATTATCATGGTTAAGAAAAATATTCCTAAAAAAGGAAATTCTTGATTCTGATTTTGTTGAATCTTTATCCAAAATTTCAAATTTTAGTCATCCGAGTTCTTCGCTGTATCTGATTCGTGGTAAGGATAATTTTAAATATAAACAATGTGAATCGGTTGGTGTTGTTGATAAAAAACTTCAGAAAAAAGTTACTTCAGTTGAGGTTGCTAGAAGGAAAAGGTTTATAGAAAGTGCTGAATCGTCTAACTTTGAATATTTCTGACTTGTGTAATGCTGAGTATTTTAATTTCCAAATGCCATACTCATATACACACTGAAGGGAAATTTTTGAATGTATACAATTTTTTTGTGAATGAATACAAAGATATCCAGACATGAATTTTGTGTACATGATCATTCAAATGATAACAAATCATGTGATAAAAGACTATGCAATTCAGTGTTTATATTTTTAGTGAGTGAATACATGAATATGTATACATTGAATGCATTCTATACATGATTGTTCATTCACGTGATAAATATCCAATCATATGATAAAATATAATTTAATTAACTGTTTACCTATTATAAGTGATTAGATACATAAAATATATAATTTTTGAAACGAAAAATGGCCTAAAATTCTCAAAGTATTGGAAATGATATAAAATTGCCCTTCATCCATCTATTATCTCCAAAATATCCTTCCCACCCACCTATTGGCTCCAAAATACACTTTTCATCCACCTTTTGGTTCAAAATTTACCACTTATTTAACGATTTTAAATTTATACTATTTTTTTTTTAAAAAATACATAGCGCTAAACTATTTGTTATAATTTAACTTATTAGTATAATTTATAAATCAATACACTACTCACCCATTATTAATTAAACCTTTCCAAATTAATAAATCCGTCACATTATTAATGCAACAACAAAAAAGCTATTGCCAATTGAGTGTTTTTAAAAATTTGAGGTAAAAATATCTATAGAAGTAAATCATCATACATTCAAGTGTCTAAACAAAAATTACAGACAAACTTAAGAGTGTGACTATGTTCATCTTAATTATTCTTACTCTCAATTATGTGATGTTACTTCGTAGGTAATTTTTTTTCAAAATAATATATTAAAGTTTATAAAACAAATCATAAATATTTATAATATTATTTTTTAAAAAGATGCATGAATTAATTCGGGATGTATTACTTCTTTACCTTTAATCATAAATTTCTAATCAAATCTTGAAAGACAATTATATTAAAAGTGTTCTCCTAAATAAGCGGCTCAACCTAAATTTAATTGGGGCTTCGATTCGGACTCGAATAATTTTGGATGTCATTTTTCAACAATATATAATTTCATCGTATTTTAGTAGTGTTTATGGCGATTTTGTTATTATAATTGGGTGATTAATTGGGTGGGGTTTAGTTAATAATGAGTGAGTAGTGGGTTCGTTTACGAATTATATTAATAAATTAAACTATAACCAATAGTTGAACACTAAGTATTTTTAAAAATATTTAAAGAGTTCAATTTTTAAAAAATTAAATAAGTGGTCAATTTTGAATTCAAAGGTGGATGACAAGGCTATTTTGGAGCCAATAGGTAGATGAGAAGGACATTTTTGAGCCAATAGGTAGATGGAGGATAATTTTGTACCATTTTCAATATTTCAAGGGTATTTTAGGCCCTTTTCCATTTTTGAAAAGGTATACATTGTATTGGATAACATAGATTTTATATGTCTAGTTATACTAACTGAATTGAATAACACATTGACGCTCTTGATCTGTTCACTTTAAACTGAAACTTCTTTCAAATTGCATAATTTTCAATGATAAACTTCAAAATCTTTTTATCCTTGTATGGTTGACCTTCTAATGGTACGTAAGCAACACCACTTTGAATAATATTTCATTGTTGAAAATATGCAATTTCCCAAGAAGCCATGTCGTTATATTCACTTACATTCAAATTATATGTGTTGGTGTTACCATGAGCTATTATCTCGATATTCACCTCCCCATATTCTTCTCCATTAATTGAAAGCGTATAATGAATATCTATAGCTTTTCAAGTTATGCACAACGGATAGTCTTTGACGTTTTGTGACTCTTTCTTCAATTCGATGTATACTCGTAATCCGATGGTGTTTCGTATTAATATAGATATAGAATTGTCATAATGAAAATCAAACGAAATAAAGGAAGTATTGACATTTTGATTGCTTGAAATCAAGCGAGTGAATCCATTGAAATCAATGTATGTTGTAGTAACCACCCCCTCCGTGGAATAATATACAAAATTATTTCTGTGAATCAACACTATCAGAGAGGCCATCTATTTGTTCATGTTTGTAGTAGAACCTTGTTGATTTGTTATATTAAATACATGATTTTTTTTGTGAAAAGATGGAGTTTATGGATACCGAATCGCTAATAATCTATGGGATGGTCCTACGTTTCATTTTTAATGATGTGTGTGGCGGTTAGTTTCACAAGAAAAAAAAAACTATTAGCATGCCGACGGTTAATATGAAAAGCAAGTTGATAAATTATGCATTTAAATTTATAACATTTTATAAATCTTTTTCATTATCAGAAGTTACATTCTATCTGCAACTAATCATTTTTGTACATATCTTGTATTTCTTTGGTTTTATATCATATGTGTATCTAACTTTTTAGGGCTTAGTTAAGATTACTCTCTCAATAATATTTTTTTGTTAATTAGAAACATACATTTCTGTAAGTATAATAAAACATGATTTATTTGAATCTTTTTTTAAAATCAAATTGTATGTTTTCACTAGCTAGCAAAATGTTTAGCGTTGTAATCCACCCTTACTGGAATGAAATGGGATGACTTGGTCAACCTATCAACTACAACCCAAATAGAATCGAATTTCCCAAAGTCTTCCAAAGAACAACCATAAAATCCATTGCTATCCTTTCCTACTTCCATTTCGGAATTGGAATCCTTTTTAAGTAGCCCCTCCGGCCTTTGATGTTCATACTTCATTTGTTGACAATTCTTACACTTCGTCACAAACTTCTCAATGTCTTGTGTCATACCCGACTACCAATACACTCGTTTCAGATCTCTATACATCTTGGTCACACCTGAATGAATAAAATAGTGCGAGTTAGGAGCCTCCTCTAGTAACATTAGAATAAAATCATCAACTCTTGGAACACACATTCTACCCTTATAGTTAAGCACACCATTAACATCTAGAGTGGTTCCTTGAGACTTACCTGTTGCATTTTTTGTTCTAAGCTCATCTAAATCTCCTTTTCTAATTGCATGGCCTTGATTTCCTCGATGAACATGGACTTAGCTTCAATACTAGCTAATAACCCACATCTTTCAGAATTTCCCAACCGTACGAACTTAGAATCTAAGGTCTGAGTCTCCTTCACCAACAGTCGCTTGGTTCCACTCAAGTGAGCTAAACTAACCATACTTGTCGCTTTTTGACTCAAAGCGTCAACCACAACATTTTCCTTACCCGGATGGTATTGGATAGTCACATCATAATCCTTGAGTAATTCCATCCATCTTCGCTGCCTCAAATTCAAATCATTTTGGGTGAATACATGATGCAAACTACGATCATCACTAAATACTTCATACTTAACTCCTTTAAAATAACGTCGCCAGATATTAAGAGAAAATACCACCGCATCCAACTCTAAATCATGTGTGGGATAAGTCCTCTCATGCACCTCTAATTGATGCGAGAGATAAGCTATGACATTCTTATCCGATATTAACACAACACCCAATCTAGAATGTGAAGCATCATAATAAACAATAAAGTCCTTACCCTCAATTGGTAATGATAAAATGGGCACATGGTAAAAAAGAGTCTTAAGCTTTTGGAAGACCCCTTCACATTTTACGGTCCATTCAAACGGTACCTTCTTTTTTCTAAGATTGGTCAAGTGAGTAGCAATTGAAGCAAAATTCCTAACAAAATGATGATAGTAACTGTAACTCCCACAAACTCCTAACTTCCATCACCGAACTAGGTCGTCCTAATTCTCAACCGTTTAGAGCTTTTGGGAATCTACCTTTACCCCTTCTTTTGACACCAGATGCCCCAAAAATGTAACTGACTTCAACCAAAATTCACACTTGGAAATTTTTTCATATAACTTTTGCTTTCCAAGAATACCCAAAACAGTACGAAGATCGTTATCATGCTTTTCTTCACATTTCAAATACACCAAAAATTTCATTAATACAAACTATCACAAAAGAGTCAAGAAAGTGATTGAATACTCGATTCATCAAGCTCATGAAAGCTGCAGGTGCATTAGTCAATCCAAACGACATAACCAAAAATTCATAGTGCCCATAACGAGTCATAAACGCCGTCTTGGGTATATATTTGGGCCAAATCTTCAATTGATTGTACCTGGATCTTAAATAAATATTAGAGAAGACTAGTGCACCTTATAATTGGTCAAAAGATCATCTATCCTAGGCAAGAGGTACCTATTTCAAATTGTGACCTTATTCAATTGCCGCTAATCTATGAACATCCTCATTCTACCATCCATCTTCTTAACAAATAAAACCGGAGCACCCCATGGGAAGCACTAGGTCGAATAAAACCTTTATCAAGAAGCTATTGGATTTGAGCCTTAAGCTTTCTCAACTCCTCTAGAGCCATGCGATGGGGGATAGATATGGGGCGCATACCAGGCTCAAAGACAATACAAAAATCTATGTCTCTATCAGAGGCATGCCGGAAAAATCATTTGGAAACACTTCACTAAATTCGGACACCAATGGAAGAGACCCAATGGATGGAGCTTCCATCTCAACATCCCTAATATGAGCCAAATAAGCTAAAAAACCTTGCTCTACTAATTTACTGCCCGCATGAAGGATTTAATCTTAACTTGCTTAGGCTTGTACACCCCTTCCCACTCTAATTTTTCCCTTCCCAAAATTTCTAGAGTCACAAACTTAGTATTACAATAAAGAATAACATAATATGGAGACAACAACTTCATGCCTAAGATTATGTTGAAGTCACCCATATCCAATATCACCAAATCGGCCAAAGTCTGAAATCCCATAAACAAAATAGGGCAAGCACGATAAACATGGGTGACTATGACGGACTCACCAACCGGGGTAGAAACATGTATAGAAACATCAAGAATATCACACAACATCTAAAAATCAGAGGTGAATCTCACAGACACATAAGAATAGGTTGAACCTGGATCAAATAATATATTATCCATTTCGGTCGCAGACAAGAATAGTTCCTATTATCAATGCATCAGACGCCTTTGCCTCATTCTTGCTCGCTAAGGCATAACATTGAGCTCTATTATCCACTTGAGCTACCTCCCTGCCTGGTTGCGCATTAACTCTACCTTCGTTACCATTTTCTCTACCTCTATGAACTATCTGATTTCCTCATCGTTCCTACTTGTGGAAGTTCCCTACTATTATTACCATTTTCCCCAGGTACAATTGCTGGAGAAGGTTGTTGTCTAGACTCAAGAGGACACGGCTGTGGGCAGTTCCTCATCATGTGTCCAAGTTCCCTATAACTAAAGCATGTACGGCCTCAAGAGGGTATGCTGCTCACCACGTGCCCAACACTCTGATCAGCTGAAAAATTATTAGAAGGAGTTCCAGTAGGTCAACCAGTAGACTGAATTGGCTTGGCCCGAAGTGTAGGTCAATCAATCCTCTAGCATAGGAGCCCTAAAAGTTCCAGTATTCTTGGTCGTCTTAGACAACCCTTAGCTTGACCGTCTTGTTTCACCCCGTCCACTTTCATGACATAATTAGTCACTTCATTAAAACACCTTCCTGCAGAAGTTATGTGAACAGATAACATTTGTAGCTTAAAATCCAAACCTTTATTGAACAACCAGATCTTCTCCTATTCCATGGTAACCAACTGTTTAGGATATATGGATAAAGGGTGGAACTTGGCTTTATAAGCTGCCATATAAATACTACCCTGGTCTACTTCCATGAACTCATCCTTCTTTCGATCTCTCAAAGTCGTAGGCACATGCTTCTCTAAGAATAAGGCATGAACTTGGGTCCAAGTAAGTGCAGGTAATGAAGAGACTCTGCATTTCATGTAAACTCACCACCATTGCTTGGCCTCATCTTGAAGTTCAAAGGACACGAACTCAACTCCATGTTGGTAAATGATACCCAACCTATGCAACCTCTCATAACAATCCACTATGAACTCATAGTTATCCTCTGTCTCCAAACCAAGAAATATCGGGGGTTTGAGCTTCAAGAACTTGGTTAACATATCATGCTTATTATTGATCGTCACAGCACCAACCAAAGGATATAAGAAGGCATCGTTACCTCCCTACCCAACCGGCTTTGGCATATTGTTAGCAACAGGGGGATTCACAGGGGTTTGAGTAGGTGAAACCATCCCCCCACCAGCCAGTTCTTTCAAAAAAATACATGATCTATTAATCTAACACCGGAACAATGGGAGAGATTCCTATGGCTTCAGCTTTCCCTCCTTCCTCTTCAACATTCTCAAACTCTTCAACATTCTCAACGTCCTTATCTTCTCCTATCACTTTCTAATGTGCCAAAGGGTTCTCATTAACCGAAACATAATCATTTGGTACATCATCCACGATAGGATCCACTTTCCCATGACCTCTACCCGTAGATTTTACTCTACCTCTACCTCGACCATAACCTCTCACTACGGGTTCCTCAGTTGGAGCATTAGCAAGAGCTACGATCCTTACGCGATTATACATAGTATTAACCATCTGTGGTAGAAGAGTGAAATAAGTTCGATACCAATTTGAATTGCCCGATACCAATTGGAATCAAGTCATAGAACAAAGGATACAAGAAAGAAATGGACCTAAATTCCTATAACCTCTCGAAAAAAGTAAAGGTGTCCCCCCTACTATTTCACGAGACATTATCAGACTCATTATGGTATATCCAGATTAACGAACCTAGACTATGATACCAACTTGTGACGATCCAGATCATCATTATTGGCACCCACACTACAACTCAGTGGGAGAACCACTACTAACAACCAACTAAATCAAGAACTCTAAAACTTAGGCATTTAAGTTATGGAAGCAAATGAAATAACTAAAGGCAAGGTTCCATTACTGAATAAATATCTAGTATCTAACTAACAATGGGGAAGATAAACCTAGAATATGAAAGTTAATGTACCAAAACTATAACGATATCCATATCTAACAATAGATTACTAACAAACCATCAACTAACTAAAGCAAGGTCTATGTCTGAAAATGGTGGACATAGACTAAAGAGATTTCTATGGAAGCTTGAATAATGTGGATCACCCTTAAACTCGAAGCGATCACCAATTTCCTACACAAGGTCCGTCCATAGTCACATGAAAATTCCATGTACTCAACAAAAAATAAAAGCAAGTGCATAATCAGTACACAACCACAGTGTACTGGTAGGATCATGCGGCTAACCCACTAGTGTAATACAAACAAACAACTACAACATTATAACACATGCATAAATATAAACATATTAAATATTATCATAAAAATCAATATCACAATTCACATAATTCATCACATTGTTGGTCCTCTCACGGAACCCAATGTCAAACTGTTCACATGCCGGAATTTGACAATCAATCCAGTTAGCATGTCAGAATGTGGCAATCTGATCAAAGTTAGAGTGCTAGAACTTGGCAGGCGATTCCAATCACACATCAATAAAACATCAAGATCATACATTCAAGTCATGATTTTGTTGCATCAATATTCATATATCCCATTTTAACATCTATTATCAATATTGCAACATGCATACATATAAAAGTATCAAAATGAAGCATATAAAGTGTATATCACACAATTATAGAATCACAACCATGACCTACCTAAAAACAAGCTTGAAACCCTAGACATCAATATTTTATATATGGAAAACAATAAAAACAAAACACTAAATTTTTGGGAAACTCACAATTTATGAACCCTAGTTCAAAACCCATGCCCCTAACTAGTCAATGAGGGTTAATTCCACCATAGGATTCTTCAAAAAATCTTTCTCCATCAATATTAACTCATTCTAAAACTTCTACAGATCAAAAAACGAGTTCGGGAAGGAAAAAACTTACCTCTAGCTTCAAAAATGGTGGAAAACGTGTTGGACCAGGAGTCGTCTCTTTATTCACAAATTTTAAAGCCTTCATCCTACTATAGTGGCATCCATCCCGCTGTAGCGGCACTAATCTCATTGCAATGGCACAAAATAAACCAGTGAGCTTGTCTTAAAAAAGAATCCTAAAATCCTTAATTCCACCTCTGCCTCGCCCGCTACAACCACACCCCTGTCGTTTTAGTGGCGTTGCTGCAGCGCAAGAATCCCACTGCAATGGCACGAAGCGAGGCAATGAGTTTCTTAAGTGAATTTCACTTCTCCCTTTAAACAACATCCTCTTAACCCACTACAATCAGAAAGTGCCTTAATGCTAACATCGATTTCCGATGATCTACTTATCCAAATTCAATTTCGTAAAGTTGTACGGATTCTTAACGAGTTATCTAACCAATTATGTAATCAAATCCGCATTTACACCACCCAATTGCTACGAGATTTTCTTACACCTTAATGACTCTAAATTCCTTCAAATCTGGACAGGTTGGATAAATTCTAATACTCTGGAAAAAAAATTCGGCCTCAGTTTTTCCCCATTGACATTTCTATAACAACGAAACGGGACCATTACACTAGATTCTTCAGAAGTTGGGGTTTTAAGGTTCAATGTCTATGGGCTTCAATAGTTAGGGTATGTAGGATGAAAAATTGTATGAGTTTCCATATGGGTAGTTAGAGTGAAAATTCTATGAGTTTTTTCTTATGCGGCAGAACTTACATAATATTAGTTTTGCTTTTCCTTTTTTGAAATTTTTAAATAATCTTATGCATACTTAAAAATAGTATGGACATGTTTTCCACCAATTATAATATACTGGAGATAATGTGTACATTGCCACAAACACTTTTGAAGACAAAAATCTCTTAAGCGCGAATGATTGGCATCTTAGGTATGCACGTTCATGTGCTTTCTGTCGCGTTCCCGAGCGGCTGGCCGCGTGGGGGAACTACAACAATTTGATATTTAGTTTCAAAATTATTCGGTATAACACAAAATTCGTTACTAGTTATTCATCTTTGGTGACAGAAATTTATTTCTTAATTAAATCCACAAGCAATATATTGTTAGTGATGAAACGTATAATATCGTAGCAAATTTTTGTCCACTCAAATTTTCCACCATAAATAATTTGGTGCCATTTATTAAGTGTCATTGGTGACAAACTTTTAGTTATTAGTGACATAGTGTGTTGCACTAATAATGCATTCAATTTGTGACAAACTTGTTTGTCTTAAGATAGATATAATTTTTATACAAAAAAAATTCGTCATAAAAAATAACATGTTACAGCAGCGAAAAGTAAAAGTTCGTAGTTAAAGGCTGTAAGCTTTAGCCAAAAATTTTTATACTTATTTGTGACGTTAGTTTTTCTCATTGATAAATAAGCAATTAGTGAAGATTATGTTATTGTTCCTAATCAACATGGGATTACGTGACGACCATTGTTTTGTCACAAAATATGCAATATTAAAATAGTGACGACTTGTAGACAAAAATCAACTATTTTCTATGAAAGAAATCATAGCTAAAAATAAAGTTATTTTTGCTATACTTTTTTATGATTTACAACACTACAAGAAAAAGAGTTAACAACTACCAACATTTAGCGATGAGTTGAAAATCTTACCGTAAATTTACCCTTTTAAATACAAGTTCTTATTATGGTTATGAATTAATTGATTTTTGAATAACTCAAGGAAGGGAATATGTTCCTTAAATTGAATAGAAAAAACTAGTCCCTAATACTCTCTGTGGGGTCACTTATAAAAGATGAAAGTACAAAAAAATAGGAAGATAGCCATTATAATAAACTTAATTAGGCTCCTCAGTATAATTTGCATATTTACGGGTTGTAGCTATAGTTTAAGCTGCAATGAGCGACCTCGTTTTTATAATTCATACCTCATTTATTCAACTCATGAGTACATTTATATAATTCACATATATTTGTATAGTTGATTCATTTTCTTCTGTATTTGTATAAGTTGGTTAGTATTAATTGATTTGTATTTTTTTTGTATCAATTATTTTTGATTGATTAAATCGATTGATAATTAAAGTCTTGGCGGAACAAGTGTTTTAAAAATGAGTACCTTTTTGAATACTTATGCTACACTCTGCACCTTTTAGTGATGCATGTCCTAGTACAAGCTATCAATGGTGATCCTTCATGTTGTCTTTTGCAACTTTTGGATATTAGAGACAAGGGTGAGCACTTCACCTATTGCACCAACATGTTTCCTTTGCTACCCAGACGTTTGCACCAGACGTAGGATCACGAATGACCCCAAGCTAACCCTGAAATGACATATCATAAGCAAGCTATATAATGTGAAGTAAGAAAATACTATGCGAAAATTTAAAATATCATATAAAATTATGGGGAATACACATTACTATCCACATAAATAAACTATGCGTTAAATGACAAGTAAAAGATCAAACTCCAAGATAAAACTGAATCAAACTATTTATGAAATAAAGCTTGTAACTCACTAGAGACGATAGGACATGACACGGCTAATTCTAGGAAAACTGAAACTCAAACACCGAAAGTAAAAGAAATATGTCTCTCGTCATTGGAGTAGGAGGACTCAGCACTGATACTGTTGAGCTGAAGATCAGGAATTGATCTATATGTGATATGAATGTTGAGGACCTGAACCTACATCACAAGAAGATGTAGCACAGAGTATGCACCAATACTTGAAAGGTAGTGAGCATGCAGGATAGAATAAAGAAAAAAAATATACATAATTGAAAATCGAATACATAGAAATTATATAAGATAAGCATGATAACTATACTGAAAATATTGAATATGAACTAAATTGAATGCATGGCCATGTTTATAACATACTGAAATGGAATGTTAAGTTGTAACTAATAACCTGGACAATGCACTATAGACTGATTGTGGGAGCTACTTATAACAAACATAAAACCACGTAAGCTAACGTGGAGTGTGATATATGTTCCCCATTGAGAGGACCCAATATATCGACAGAGTTATATAGGGTTGATTGGCGTAATCATCAAACTGATGCCCACAAAAGGGAAATATAAACAAAAGGAGGCACGTTGTTTAGGGATTTTATGGTGACTGACCCTAGTTTAATTTGGTATAAAGCCTATTCCCAACTGAATATGTGTAACTTATAGAATAAATGAAGTAAAATGAATAACTCAATAATCTGACATGCAAATTTGAAAATGCAATATTTATTTATGATAAAGAAACATTTGAAAACCGAGGCATATATCTCAGTTTATCTATCCTAGCTAGTGCAATTCATGAACTAAAATAACTAACTGACTAGGGTTCTGAATTTATTGTAGAATCTACGCAAACGCAATACTAAGACATGGTAATATGATTGAGAATGTTACAATAACTAAATCATAGTAATATGATAAAATCCTAGAAACCTTCGGTCTGAATAGTTTGGAGGAATAACGAATCTGACAGAATTCTAATGATCCAATGGGTGAAAGGAACCCACTAGTGAAATCCCACATACTTGGTGACGAAATTCTCAATTTTTTTTAATATTAGGGTTGGAACAGAAGTAAACCTTGTTGCATTCTGTCACGACCCGAGTCTACACCCTGGACTTGGACGGAACTCAAGAACCATTGCTGGTCCTTAGCGAACCCTAATTCTGGCTGACTACAAGCAGAAGACTAACTTAGGCATGTAAAAGCTTAAAAACTTAAATAAAAGTTCACAAAACATAAATACAAACTTTAAGTCAAAAGAAAACTCTGAAATAATCAAAATATTTAACTTGCCATAAATAACCAACTTTAGTCTTAAAACATTTAACAAAATAAATGAATAATAAAACTTCTCAACTATAGTGACTATCTATGAATCCTCTAACTGATAATGATGGAAGTCGGGACAAGACCCATGACCTCGTGGCTAACCTTAAAAGTGAATGAAATCATCTAGAAGCAAGCATGCTAACCATAACTAACCTGAACTCTCAGATGTATCAACCGAAGCTCCTGTTGATGATCTTTAATACATGTGTCGCTATCATCAAAAGATTCAATCCAAATGACTCAGTACGTGGAATGTACGAGCCTGTAAGGGGATTTCTAAATCATAATGCATAGGCTTGAACTTGATAAAAATGAAACACTTGCCTCTTTTCAACTCAACTCAACTCAAGAATAAGATACTCAGCTCAAAGATTAGATATTCAACTCAAACATTAGATACTCAACTTCAATGATATGATACTCGACTCAATAAAGTACAGAGCAACTCAAAATACTTAACTTGAAATACTCCACTCTTGATACTTAACTAAACTCCTTTTGATATAAAGCAGTTTTAAACAAGTGCAATATAAAGAATAATTATTTAAAAACATGATATCAACTCATAATTATAATATCATAAAAGACATGCATGATCCCTCTTAAAGTCTAATTGTTCAATGCATGAATGAAGTCCCATACCCCCATTCATATTAAGCAGAACCCCTTGAGAAACCATGCAAATACTACTGTAGGGGTTTCTCTAACTTACAACCATCACTTAAGAGGTATAGTGATGATACAACACTTAACCTCACGCTACCAAGGACCGACCTATACCTTGCCATCAGTATATGAAGCTAACATACCTTAGTAGATCCTCTAGCTTGACTTATGTGATCATCTAAAAAGTATGATTCATTAATCCCATGATGGCTACATGGTATATGGAGACTTGAGTTATTAGGAACTTGCATCCCCATATTCGTGCTCAATACTACTCCCAAAAATATACTTAGATCATGTGTTTTTAAAATAACTTCTTTCTTTAGGTTGAGATAATTTCTTAACACTTAGCTTTAAAAGCTCTCTTGGAATCGATGCTTCCTTTTCTTGCTCAAAAGTCTTTTGGAAATCTTATTTTCCTCTTATCTTAAATGTGAAAACATTTGTAAATTATTTGGGAATACTTAGTGTAACTTTTTGAGAACAGAACTCAACTCTTTACTCTTAACTTAACTTGAAACTTTTAGTCTTAAAACAAAGTTCAGACGTTTTAAAAAAATTGATAACTTTATAAACTTTTCTTTGACTTGCTTCTTAACTTCTAAATTTGACTCTTAACTTTACTTGAATGGAAGTGTGGTTCAAGGTTCATGAAATCATGTTTATGTAAGATTTCATGATTTTCAACTTGGAGAAGTCATGAAGAATTATGAGCATGGACTAATCAACTCAAGGACACATAGATTCTTCTCATCTCAAGATTGTTTGACTTATAGGGTTCATGAGGAATTATGGGCATGAAAAATTCAACTCAAGGAATCCATGGGTAACATGTTATAGTCTCATGATGAGAAATATAAATTCAAAGATACTCAATTTGTAGAGTCCATACAGAATTTATAGGCATGAACAACTCGAATCGAAGGTCTACATACTACATGGAACTCATGTATATGACATTTCTTATTCCCTTACTTACTCCCTTAAAACATAGTTCAAATTGATAGTTGATCTC
Source organism: Solanum peruvianum (assembly GCA_027705065.1). NCBI lineage: Eukaryota > Viridiplantae > Streptophyta > Magnoliopsida > Solanales > Solanaceae > Solanum > Solanum peruvianum. The sequence continues at coordinate 16,148,191 of JAKWJD010001755.1, forward strand.
AAGGATTCACAATTGAACTCAAATATTTTCTTGAATTCTACTCTTAACTCTCTCTTGAATGTTAATTATAAATTCAAGATTTATGGTTCATTATATGAAGGATCTCAATAACAATACAGAAATTTGATAACTAGGAATAGAACTTTTAAAATAAACATGAACTCAAGAACTCAAAATCAAATTATCTCAACAATACTCAAATTTAGGGGTGGAATCCTATATAATTCTTTTACTTATAAAAAAGTAGATGCAGGGCATGAGGACTAACTAGTCCAACACTATGATAGACTTACATACCTATAAGAACAAGATTTTTAAAGAATCTTTAATAATGTTGAAGAATATTGAAGAATAACTTGATTATAAGCCTTTAAACCTGGCTTGAAGGTAAAAAATCAAGAAAACCTTTCTAGAGATTGTTGAATTAGTTTCTTAAAATCTCTATGACCAAGGATTATGATTTTCATTAGTGAACATGAAAATCTGATTGTTTTTAGTCTTTTATTTGTCAAGAAATTTGTTTATGGTTTTCTTGGGGGTAAAAAGACAAAAACAATTATTTTTCATATTTTTCCATCGGCTAATTCGTAAAAGCACTGTACAGGTTACTAAACTAGTCATAACTTTTAACTTAGAAATTTGATTCACGCGAAATTTGTGGCATTGGAAATCAATTACCTTTAATTGGATAGGTTATTACTGACTTAACTCTATATATTCTAAGAGATATGGTTGTTTAAAGTTGACCCAAGCAGAATCATAACTTCAAGAACACTTATCAAGAACTCTAATCCTTCAACTTAATAATGAAATTGCAATGAAAATAACATGATTGGCGTGTGGGTGAAAAAATCCAACAATATGAAATCTTACTTACGTCAAAGAACTAGGTCTTTTTGGCAAAATCTGAAATTTTATGAACGAACGTTTTGATCATTTCCTCCTTTCTCCTCTTTTCTCTTCTTTTTTATACTTCTTTAGCTCTCAATAAAACCCTAGGAATATGTTAGACTTATAAAACTGAAGTTAATAAGATTATACCCCTAAAATATTACTAAAAATGAATTAAATCTTATTGGGTAAGGAAAAGACCAAAATACCCCTCACTATATTCGGCTAACTTTCCTTAACTGGAATACGTAACTTCAGAAGGTCATATCTCACTCATCTGAACTCTAAGATTACCAAAATCAATGGGGTTAGAAATATAATTCAAATATATTTCCTAAGATATCTTTTAGCACACCAAACTCATCTTGTGCTAGGAGTTATGGTCATTAGAAAAATTCATACTTAGCTTAACTGTCTAAATTTCAAATTTTTTTAATTTCCAATTTAGTTCTGTTAGAAATAAAGGTGTTACATCTAGTGACCTTAACACTAAAAAATTTAAATTCCTTGCAAAAATCTCACTCACTATGAAGGACGATTCGAGTCTTAGCTCAATTTTTTTGGGGGTATTACACATTTTTTGAGAGGGTTGGTCAACTCTTTATCCTTCTTTTTGTTCAACTTGATGAATTTTTGGAGGATGAGTTGACTAGGGTAAGTTCTAATTAAGTTACTAGGCTAAAAATGGATAAAACAATGTAGTTTCGGTGTTACACAACATAGCTTAAAGGTCTAACACATAAGAAAATACCAAACAACCGTTGACTTAAAAGTTGTTGGGGCTAACTAACAGATTGACAGTCCTGTCAACCGTCGACTGACTTCAGAGGGGGGATGTTGAGGGGTCTGATCCATGGACCAAGACCATGGACCGTGAATATACCTACGATATGTGTGTCCGACCGTTGGTTGACCCGTAGATATTTTTTTGGATTGTTTTTGGGTGGGATGAACGTGGCCACCTAGGACCCCACCTACAGTTTGTGGGTCACCCTACATACAGTGGTGGTGCCCGTCAGTGGCACCCTGGCACTTCTTATTTCTACAATCTGTTCTCTCTAGGATAAGGGGTGTTATATTATCTCCCCTTTGGGAACATTCGTCCTTGAATAAAGGCTAAAATAGTTGAATTTGGAAGGGAAGAGCTGCAACCCTACCATAAAATACTAGAAATTGAAATATGACTGAACTAAGTTCTATGAAGATGCGAATACGCTAAAAATGCAATTACTCCTGAAGGAACATGATACTAAGACTAAATGTGTGAATGAATGACTGAAAAAACATAGAGGAACGACTACCTCAGGCTGGAATGGAGTTGGAAGGAGATAAATGAGGATACTTGGCCTTCATGGCTGCTTCTGCTTCACAAGTATCTCTCTTTACTGACCAACTCCTCCACAAAACCTCAAAGCGACTTGTTTGTTTATCAAACTTCAAAAGTAACAATCAAGTCATCAATGCGAGGAATGGGGTACTTGTTCTTAATAGTTGCCTTGTTCCACTGCGGTAGTCTATGCACATCTGAAAACTCCCATCCTTCTTCTTCACAAACAACACCGGAGCACCCCAAGGGGATGCACTTGTTCTAATGAAGCCTTTACTTAACAACTCTTGAAGTTGGGCCTTTAACTCCCTTAACTCTGCTGGAGCCATCCTATAAGGGGGTATGGAAATGGGGCGAGTACCCGGCTCCAGATCAATGCAAAAGTCAATATCCCTATCCGGTGGCATACCAGGAAGGTCTGCAGGGAACACATCCAGAAACTCACTAACTATCGAAACCGACTCAATTGAAGGTACTTGGGTAGTATCATCCCTGAGGTGTGCCAAGAACGCTAAACGCGCTTTACTAACCATTCTCTTAGCACGAAGAAAGGAGATGATAGGAACTGGACTGGAAGTAGTCACCCTCCAACACTAACAGATCTGTCCCAGGCTTGGCCAACGTTACAGTTTTAGCATTACAATCTAAGATTGCAAAATTTGGAGAAAGCCAAGTCATACCCAGAATTACATCGAAATAAACCATTTCTAAAATAACCAAGTCTACATGAGTATTGCTCCCCACAAAAGTCACCAGACAAGACCTATATACCTTTTTAACTATCACAGACTCACCCACCGGAGTAGAAACACGAATAGGCATGTCAAGCAATTCACAATGTAAATTAAGACCAGTAGAAAATGAGGAAGATACATATGAAAATGTGGATCCAGGATCAAATAATACAGAAGCCATGCAATCACAAACCAAAAGATTACCTGTGATAACAACATCAGATGTCTCCGCTTCAGACTGCCCAGGGAAAGCGTAACAATGGGCCCTATCACCTGTCTGCCCGTTGCCCCTACCATGTTGTGCTGTAGTAGCTCCAGTTTGCCCGTCACCCCGGCCATTTTGGTGACCACCATTTCCTCGGCCACCACGTCCTCCTGAATGACGTCCTCTTCCATGAATACCTCTACCTCTGACTATTGGAGGTCTATAACTCTGTTTTGGACAATACCTCTTAATGTGTCCAGTCTCCCCACATCTATAACACTCTCTGGATTCAAGCATAGGTCTCTGTGAGAATGACGAAGTCTGGGGGTAACCTCCAAACTCAGATGAATGTGGCTGGTCTGCGATGGACCCCCAGCTACAGCCGTAGTGAAGCTGAATAGGTCGGGCTGGGTAACCTCCTGAACTCTGCCCTCTAGAGTAGGACCCACTGAACTCACCTCCCTTACGGAACCTCTAAGATGCCGATGCTGTGGTGAAGTCGCTTGGCTTCACCCCTTTACCTCTATCACAAATCAACTACTCCTGAAAAGATTTTGCTTGTAGCGGCTACCGGTAAGGCAGAAATCTGCAAATCTGACCTCAACCCTTTCACGAAAAGGCGAATCCGCTCTTGTGGACTGAAGCAAAGTTGGGTGGCATACCTGGATAGCTCACGAAACTTATCCTCATAAGCAGTTACCGACATCCTGCCTTGCTCTAGGCTTAGGAACTCATCTCTCCTCCTATCCCTCTAGGTCCGGGGTATATACTTCTCCATAAATAAACTAGAGAATGATGCCCAAGTCATAGGTGGTGCTTGTGCTGGTTGACACTCAACATACGACCGCCACCACATTTTGGCATTTCATTGAAACTGATAGGTCACAAACTCAACGCCAAATCGTTCTACTATGCCCATGTTATGTAGCAACTCATGACAATCAACCAGAAAATCATAGGCATCCTCAGATTAGCACCCTTGAAAACTGGAGGTTTCAATTTCAAGAACTTACTGAAAAGTTCGTGCTGATCACTCGTCATTATAGGCCCTGTAGTCCAATCGAGGAAACGTGCCTATTTCCATGAGGCATCCATGCGGGGAGCCTCAGCAGCGGCATGTTGTACTCTCAGAACCTGAGGAGCCGGTGCAGAAAACACTGGAGGTGTCTTGGCCTTGATCAGATAACCCGCTAAGATAAGCAAGAACCTGGTTAATCATCTCTGGGGTAGGTTGGGTGGTAATTCCTCGTTCTGCACTTGCTCATTTTCCCTTTCTCACCTCTCTTTCTACTCATCAGTCGGCGGAGGAGTCACCGCCCTAGTACTAGATGGGCCAGGTGCTTGTCCTCTTCCTCTAGAGGACGTCCTCCGCGACCTCTACCACGGCCTCTTGCCACTACTCCTCTTCGAGCTACAGCCCCAGTGGCTGGCTCAGATGCATCTTGTCTTGCCGGTGTTGGTGTTGGCGCAGTTGTTGTCTAGTTCTAACCATCTGCGAAAATAGAGTGAAGATGGTCAGATACCAATTTGTATCACCTAGATACCAATTGGATCCAAGTAATAACACGAAGAAAGAAAGAATGGAATTTTCCTAAAGTCCTATAGCCTCTCAAAGAAAAGTAAAGGCGTTCCCCCTACCGTTCCTTAAGACTCTACTAGACTAGTTCTTGTGTGATGAGACCAACGAAACCTAATGCTCTGATACCAAGTTTGTCACGACCTAAAATGAGCCGCGAGTGGCACCCAATTATCCTCTTATGTGAGCGAACCAACCAATCTAAAACCCAACGTTTACCAATATTCCAACCATAACGAACAAAATATAATGAGGAAGACATAAAACTAATTTATATAACCAATAAATAACTTCTAAATTTAATACTTATTATTCCAAAATCTGGAAGTCATCACCACAAGAAATCTATCCTAAAATTTACTAAATCTAAGAGTATCTAAGAAACTAAAATAAATAAACAACTAGTCCACAAATCTAAGAGTATCTAAGAAGAACTAAAATAAATAACAACTAGTCCATGCCGGAATTTCAAGCATCAAGACATGAAGAGGAAGATCCAGTCCAAGCTAGAAGCAATAGCTCACCTGTGAAATCTGGCGTGATGAAGACTGGCTAGGGTTGAGGACGAGTTGAAGACGATGGTACGTTTGCTACACTCCACAAATAATCAAAGAAAAACAAATACAAGTAGGGGTCATTACAAGGCACAAGTACTGAGAAGGTATCATCAGCCAACTCAAAATAGAAATAATATATATCGAATAATAACATAAAATCGACTACATACTCAACAGGTGATAACAACAAATACCATAACCCTTGCCACAACACCCAGCATATCTATGAGGACTCAAGTCTCCCATCATACTCATGGGGAATTAGTTCTTTAAATTGAGTATATTAACATAATTCAAGTTTTCACTCTCTTTATTCCTCTGGTGTCGGTACGTGGCACTCCACTCCACTACTACTATCCTGGGGTGTGGAACGTGACACTCCGATCCCCTACTAGCCTGGTGTCGGAACGTGACACCCGATCCTCTAAACTATCCTGGTGTCGGAACGTGACACCCGATCCTCTAATACTATCCTGGTGTCGGAACGTGCCACCTGATACTCTAATACTATCCTTGTGTCGAAACGTGACACCCGATCCTCTAATACTATCTGGTGTCAGAACGTGACCCCGATCCTCTAATTCATTCCTGGTGTCGGAACGTGACACCCGATCCTCTAATTCTATCCCGGTGTCGGAACGTGACACCCAATCCTCTAACTCATTACTTTAGTTCATCAGCACAAGCCTTCTTTTATACCAAGGCATCATCATTAACAAAGTGGATTTAAGGTTAAGATTTACAGCCTTGTCTTTCCAATCCATTACAATTACATAATCACATCATGCAAGCACACAATTAAGCATATAGGAGACTTTACAATATACCCAACACATATCATCCGCTATTAAGAGTTTACTATGAGATAGTATAAAACTTAACCTACCTCCACCGAAGAATCGCGATCAAACAAGCTAAAACCTTTGCTTTCCTCTGCGTTCTTCTCTTTCTCTCGGTGTGTCTCCTTCTCTCTCGTTCTTTCTGTTTTTCTTATTCAAACCCTTTTCGTTTACCCTAATTGTCATATAATTAAGTATAAAAGATGATAAAAATAACCCACTTTTTATTTCAAGGTTATCTCCTTTAACACCCAAGTAATTGAATTATTAACATTAATCCACTAACTTATAAGTTATAAGCATGAATAGTCCCAAACGCCCATTAAAAACTTTTAATAGAAATCCGACCCAGTTAGGGTTACGCAGCCTGTGACGGTCCGTCCTGCATGTCCGTCACAAAGTTAGAGAGAGTTAATTCTGTGGAAGATGTGTGACGGTCCATCATGCCAACGATGGTCCGTCCTTCCATTTCGTCACGAAGTTCAGAGAGTCGATCTCAGTACCCAAATTTCAGAATTCTAAGTGTTTTGGAACGAGACCCCTCGACGGTCCGTCGTGCCCATGACGGTCCGCGTGTGGGATCCGTCGACCCAGACAGTGATTACCAGAAATAAAACTCTACTGCTCAAAACGACTAAACAGCTCGTACATAATTTGGAATGAAATAGCGAAATTTATGGGATTTTAATTTACTTTGCAATTTTCTTTTCTTTTATTAGTGCAAATACTAGAGACCTTAATTTGACTTTTCAATTTTTTTTCCTAATAACTGCAACAAATTAATACATAATTTATCAATAATAATGTATATAGATTTTTAATTATGTATCTGAAATATCTAAAAATATAAAATTTGTGTAATAATGAAAAAAAATAGAGATAAAAAATAATTTATATTTTACACTATGAAATTTATATAAGTTATTACCTATACCAAGTCCAACCCAATTCATTTCTCTACAATCCAATTATTCATATCAGCCCATTAACCATACCAATAGATCCCATATGCATACAACATACAGTAGCCGACCCGACCCTGTTATTCTTCTCCATCGTCAATCATTTAGAAACGCCGCATCAATCCGGAAAACTCGGAAAAAAGCCACGCCTCCTGTTGCTGCAACGCCCCATAATTGTCCCATCCCCTTTTCTCCCTTTTTTTCGCTGACTTTTTGGGAAAAATACAACTCTCCATCCCTCTTTACTGTTGCCTCGAAAAAGAACGAATAAATTCAAAATCAAACGAGTTTTCCCCCTAAACTAACCTCAATTCCTCTGTATAAACATCCATCTTTGTTAGTATTGAGGGGAGAAAATCGGGGGAAAAAAATATTTCATTGTGGGAAAAAGTAGAGACAGAAAACAGGGGGATTTTGAAGTATTGATCTTGTTACTCAAAAACAAGAGCATTTTAGTAGGAATATTCTTTCCAAAATAGAGAGAAATTTTCAGTTTTTTCTCCTCTAACTCGGCGCTATTTTGCTCGCTGGAGCTCATTGGAATCGATTTAGGTGGTGGAAGTTCTTCAAGGTTAAGCTCATCGTCCCAGAACGCTGTTCCAAGAAAGGTATCGTTTCCGTTTATACTCCATTTCATGTAACATATTTTGTGTATTAGATGCTCTATGCAAGGATTGTCAACGAGAGTATGTTGGTTATGTGTAGCTTGTCCATAATCTTGTTTTTCTTGTGAGTTTTGGGCAGCGAGTTTGAATCCCATATCAATGAGTTTTGCATTGATTATATCTGGTCGCTATGTTCATTAATAGATTTGTATCTATACTTTATTTAAATCTATGCTTTGTTGTCTCTAACAATGGATTTGAAGTTTATTAGTTTCCATCCAAGATTATTAACTATGTAGTTCAGTTTCTTCTTTGTTTTCATGTTTAATAGAGTTTCCTGTCCGTAGTTTTTTAAATGCCCATCTGTCAGCCAAACCTCGTAGTATTCATTCATGCTTTGGTCAACCTAAATGTTGGTCGTGTTTCTCTTATTTTTCAGTTGTTATTATCATGTTCATAAATCGTCATAATCTAATTTTGGCTTGACCCGTATGCTCATTGTTTGCTTATTCTTATATGTGTCTAGTCATTTACATGCTAGAGTCGTTTTGGCTTAAAAAATGAGACTTGGAATATGATTGTCTTGTTTTAAATCTAATCTCGTTGTTTCACTAGTTAAACGTGACTTCTTTAACTTCTTTCGTTTTCTACTTTGTATTAAACTAGTCAGATAGCCTAATTATGCTAAATACATGCTTATTTGTTCATCTTGGTGCCTTTGATTGTAAAAAATGTGATCATTTCTCTAAGTTTATTTTGTTTAGTTCGGTAGTTTGTTGCCTCTGTCTTGTCTTAGCCGTGAGTTCCTATTTTCCTAGCATTTAGAGTTTTCTGTATCTCTTGGTGAATAGCCAATTTCCTAGAATTGATCATGTTTTCAAAAGCTCAAATACAACTTGAACATACCTTATATATACTATTATCTTAAGTGATTATCTTCTTTTATTTCATAATAATATTTTGTGCATCTTTCCAAGAAGACATAAGTTGTTTCATTTCTTTGCATGGTGTATTTGGTTTGGATTTTACATTTGTTAGTTCCAGCAGTTTGGTTTGGCATTGATTCATGTTTTTTCTTTCTTTTGTTTGTATGACCTCACTCCTTCCGAGTCCATGGAGAACTTCTCTCTTGCATTCTCGAGTTGAGACATAGAGGATTGAATTTTCTTTGAGTCAGCCTCTTCAATGTTCAAAGAAATTGGAAGCAAAGACAAATCCCAAAAAACACCCAAAAACGTTGTATACATTCATTATACATCGATATAAAGGTCGAAATTTTTTAAATTATAGGTCTGAGGCAAAAATACAGGTGTTCGGAAGTAAGAAATACATGGAAAGATTTGGTATACATGCCGATATACACTTATATACAGATAATGTATACAAAAATGGGATTGGGTTAAAACCCAAAAAATTGCAGCGAAATTGGCCCAATAGGGGCCCAATTTCATCATCTCTTTCACTCTCCTAATTGTTTCGATTATGTTGACTAAATTTATTTTACTCTAACTTTAGAACTGATAATTAACTTACTTAAATCCCCCAAAAGATGAGTTATTTTTCTTTATGTTGGTTTACTATTTCAACATCGTTTACAATAATTTATTTTTATGTCATGTATATCAATAGAATTAATATCTTTAGTTAAGTCAAATCTATGTCCTTAAAAAATATATTCTTTAATGTTTTTCACTTAACCACAGTTTACTATTTTTAAAAAGGGAAAAGGATCAAGAATATCCTCCAACTTTGATATATTGTTTAAATCAGTTAAAATGAATTCATTTTACCCCTTCCGTTACTAAATTCACCAAATTTACCCCTCATTTGATTGATCGATCCAAATTGACTCGATTTTAAAAAAAAATGATATTCCTTATTTTAACCCAATAACCCGACTCTATTTAAAATAATCCGACTCATTCTCTCAGATCTCCTATTCCCATTTACCCATTCTCCAAAAACTAAGAAGAGAGAAGAGGACAACGCTTGATTAATAACAGTGGAATCTTGGTCATCAAGTAGCAAGCCACCCTTATGGTACAACCTCAACAATTACTCTCCCCACTCGGCACATTCACAGAGCATGGAGATGCAGAAGGCGGCTTCAAACACAAAAAACAAATTTTAAAGCCCCCTCAAAAACCATTTTATTCATTCGGTAGCCTGCATATACCAACTGCACATCCATATACTTACATAGAGTAGAATATATAAATCCCACCATATAAAAAAAAAGCAGAAGAGACGACTGACAACACAACAACAAAGGGAAGACTCAAATAGATGTACTACAAAAATTGAAGGAAATTTTGGAGAATGGGTAAATCGGAATAGGAGATTTGAAAAAATGGGTCGGGTTATTTTAAATGGAGTCGGGTTATTGGGTTAAACAAGGAATAAGTTTTTTTCAAAAAAAATCGGGTCAATTTGGGTCAATCCGTCAAAGAGGGATAAATTGTTGAAATTAGTAAAGAAAGGGGTAAAATTAACTTCATTTTAACGACAAGGGTAAATTTAAGCAATAATCAAAGTTGGAGGGTATTTTTGACCCCTTTTCCTTTTAAAAATTGATTTAAGCTAGGCGAAGCTTTTATTCTTTTATTAATTTGAAATTGGTCTTCATGCTTAAATTGATCCATTTGGTTTGAGTTATTATCTTTAATATGATTAATAATAATAATAATAATAATAATAATAATAATAATCTAATTTTGTTAAATTCTATTCACTTATAATGAATTTCAAAAATTCTAATTATGGTTTCATTTTCATAAAATAAAATAAAATTATATTTTGTTTAAATATTTTCTTAAAGTTGATCGAATATTGTTAATTATTACATTATATTAAATCATATTCCTAAGAAAAGTAAAAAATATTTAACCTAAGTCATAGGATAACTGCGTGTTAGCGCACACTTCAAATGCCTAAAAAACCTTCTTAAAGCGTAAATAAGAATCTCTTACCCATTTTCTCTAAATTTATTAAGATTTAATCTGTCAAAATCATTTTAAATTAAGTTTTCGTATGTTCTTTAAAAAATTAAGTGGCAACTTTTTTCTAAGTATTTTTCTCAAATTGTTTTATACTTAGAAACATTTCAAAAAGTGATTTTTTTAAATAGTAAAATTACGACATAACACTAACGAAATGACGATTGTAACTAGCAAGTCCCACAAAATTCCTACTTCCGTCAACGAACTAGGTCGTATCCAATTCTCAGTTGTTTCAACCTTTTGGGGATCTACCCTTACCCCTTATTTTGACACCACATGCCCAAAAAAAGCAACCGACTTCAACCAAATTCACACTTGGAAAATTTTACATATAACTTTTGCATTCCAAGGATACGCAAAATAGTACGAAGATAGTTAGCGTGCTCTTCTTCACTTTACGTATAAACAAAAATGTCATCAATAAAAACTATCACAAAAGAGTCAATAAAGGGCTTGAATACTACATTCATCAAGCTCTTGAACGACATAACCAAAAATTCATAGTGCCCATAACGAGTCCTAAACCCATCTTGGGTATATCTTTCGGCTTAATGTTCAATTGATGGTATCCGGATCTTATATAAATCTTAGAGAAGACCTCTGCACCTTGTAATTGGTCAAAAAGATCATCTATCCAAAGCAAGGGGTACTTATTCCAAATAGTGACCTTATTTATTTATTGGTAATCTATGAACATCCTCATGCCACCATCCTTTTTCTTAACAAATAAACCAGAGCACCCCATGAGGAAGCACTAGATCGAATAAAACCTTTATCAAGAAGATCTTGGAATTGAGCCTTAAGCTCTCTTAACTCTGTTGGAGTCATGCGATATGGATTGATAAAAATGAGTCGCATACCACGATCTAAGTCAATACAAGAATCAATGTCTCTATCAGGAGGCATGAATCATTTGGAAACACTTCACTAAATTCGGACACAACCATAATAGACCTAATGGATGGAACATCCATCTTAATATCCCTGACATGAGCAGAATAAGCTAAACAATCTTGCTCTACTATTTTACTGGACAGGATGGAGAATATAATCTCAACTTGGTTAGGCTTGTACACCTTTTCCAATTTTAGTTTTTCCCTTCCCGGAATTTCTAGAGTCACAAACTTAGTATTACAATTAAGAACATCATAATAGGGAGACAAACAAGTCACGCCTAAGATTATGTTGAAGTCAGCCCTATCCAAAATAACCAAATCGGCCCAAGTCTAAAATCCCAAAAACAAAATAGGGGAAGCACGATAAACATGGGTGACTGTGACGGACTCACCAACCAGGGTAGAAACATGTATAGAAACATCATGCATATCACACAACATCTCAAAATCAGAGGTGAATCTCATAGACACATAAGATTACGTTGAACCCGGATCAAATAATACATTAGCCATTTGGTTGCAAACAAGAATAGTTCATGTGATTAATGCATCAGACGCCTCTGCCTCATTTTTGCCTGGAAAGGTATAACATTGATGAATATTATCCACTCGAGCTACCTCCCCGCCTAGTTGCACATAGCCTCTACCTCTGTTACCATTTACTCTAGCTCCAGGACATCTCTGATTTCCTCCTCGTCCTATTTGTGGACATCCCCTACCTTTATTACCATTTTCCGCGGGTACAACTGTTCAAGAAAGTTGTTGTCCAGGCTCAAGCGGATGCGACTATGGGCAGTTCCTCATCATGTGTCCATGTTTTCCACAACTAAAGCATGTGCGCCCTCGATATGGTATGCTAACAGCCACGTGCCCAACTGTCTAATAAGCTAAAAAATTATTAGAAGGAGTTCCCGAATAGTTACCGGTAGAGGCAGGCATGTCGGACTACATTGTCTTGGCCTTGAGTGTAGGTCGACCAGATCCTCTAGCATAGGAGCCCTCAAAATTTCAAAAATTCTTGGCTGTATTAGCCTACACCTTAGCTTGACGTCTCTCTTCACCCTCACAACTTTCATGAGATAATCGGTCACTTCATTGAAACTCCTTCCTGCAGAAGTCATGTGAACAGATAACACTTGTATCTTATAACCCAAACCTCGAATAAACAACAGGATCCTCTCCTCTTCTGTTGTAAACAGCTGTGTAGAATATCTAGATAAAGGTTCGAACTTGGATTCATAAGCAGTTACAAACATACTACCCTGCTCTAGCGTCACCAAGTCATTCTTCTTGCGATCTCTCAAAGTCCTAAGCACATACTTTTCTGAAAATAAGACATGAAATTGGGTACAAGTAAGTGCAGGTAATGTAAAGGCTCTGCATTCCATGTAAGCTCTCCACCATTGATTGGCCTCACCTTGAAGTTTAAAGGACACAAACTCAACTCCATGTTGGTGAATGATACCAAACTTATGCAACCTCTCATACAATCAACTATGAACTCATAAACACGCTCTATCTTCGAACCAAGAATTATCTAGGGCTTGAGCTTCAAGAACTTGGTCAACATATCACGCTCATTACCGGTCAACATATCACGCTCATTACCGGTCATCAAGGAACCCAACAAAGGATGGAAGAAGGCATCGTTACCTATATCCTTAACTAGCTTGGGCTCATTGTTAGCAACATGGGGATTCACGGGTGCTTTAGTAGGTGAAATCATCCCCGGACCAGCCAACCCTTTCAAAAAAGACATGATCTGTTTAGCTAACACCGGATCAATGAGAGAAATTCCTATGGATTCAGCTTGATCTTCTTCACCTTGCTCAACCTCTTCAATATTATCAACGTTCCCATCTTCTCCTATGACTTTCTCATGTGTCAGAGGGTTCTCATTCACCAGACCATAATCGTTTAGTACGTCATCCACGACAGGCGCCACTCTTCCGCAACCTCTACCCTTAGATCTTCCACTATCTATGCCTCGACTGCGACCTCTCTTTGTGGGTTCTTCAACTGGAGTATCAGCAGGATCTACGGTCCTAACACTATTATACCTAGTATTAACCATCAACAGATTGAACAGTGAAAAGAAGTTAGATACCAATTTGACTCGCCCGATACTAATTGGAATCAAGTCATAGCACGAAGTAGACAAGAAAGAACTGGAGATTTCCTAAAGTCCTATAGCCTCTCGAAGAAAAGCAAAGGCATCCCCGTAACATTCCGCGAGACTCTATTAAACTCATTTAGGTACATCTAGATCAACGAACCTAGGCTTTGATATTAGCTTTGTGACGATCCAGATTAATGTGATTGAACTCACACTACAACTCGGTGGGAGAACTACTACTAACAACCAACTAAATCAAAAAATCTAAAACTAAGGTATTTAAGTTACTGAAGAAAGTTAAATAGCTAAAGGCAAGGTTCCATTATTGAATAATGATCTAGTAATTAACTAACAATGTGGACGCTAAACCTAGAATCTGAAAGGCAATGTACCATAACTATAACAATATCCATATCTTACAAGAGATTACTAACGAACTATCAACTAACTAAAGCAAGGTCTATGTCTAAAATGATGGACATAGACTAAAGAGAATTCCATGGAAGCCCGAATAATGTGGCTCACCCTTGACTTGAAGAGATCACCGATCTCATAAGCAAGGTGTGTCAACAGTCGCGTGAAGATGCCTTGTACTCAACAAAAATAAGAGCAAGTGCAGAATCAGTACGCAACCACAGTGTACTGGTAGGATCACACGACTATCTTACAAGTGTAATACAAACAAGCAAATACAACATTACAAAACATGCATAAATAACAACAAATTTAATATTATCATAAAAATTAATATCACAATTCGCATGCTTCATCACATAGTTCGCACTCACACTGAACCCAAACGCAAACTCTAACCATGCTGGAACATGGCAAAATTTGATCCCATTTTTATGTTGAAACGTGGCAGTCGATCTCAATTAGCATGCCGGAATCTAGCAATCTGATCCAAGTTAGAGTGCCGAAAAATGACAGTCAATCCCTATCAAACATCAAGATCAAGCATTCAATTCTCAATTTCATGGTATAAATATTCATATCTCCCTTTTCAACATCTATGATCAATATTGCAACATGCATACATATACAAGTATCACAACGAAGAAAAGCAAGTGTATATCACAACTATAGAATCACAACCAACACTTACCTCGGAACTAGCTTGAAACCCTAGACAACCTTATCCTTCAATTTTCAGATTCTTTCCGCTTGTTCGTGGTCTATAATCAACAATTCATACATAGAAATCAACAAAGAAACACTAAATTCTAGGAAAACGCACAATCTATGAACCGTAGTTCAAAACCCATGACCCCAACTAGTAAATTAGGGTAATTCCAACATAGGCTTCTTAAAAAAAATCCTTCCTATCAAAAATTTTATCCATTCTAAAACGTTCGATGGATCAAAAAATGAGTTTGGGGAGTAACAAAGATTATCTTGCTTCAAAAATGATGTATAGCGAGTTGGAATAGCCCAAGAGTCGTCTCTTAACTCAAAAGGTCGAAAAATACAAAATAAGGTCGTCTAAGGATTTATTTAGGAATCTTAAACTCGTCATCCCACTACAGAGACATCCATCCTGTTGTAGTGGCATCTCTGCAGTGACACTAATCTTGTTGCAGCGGAACAAAAGGAACCAGTGAGCTTGTCTTGAAAAAAATCCCAAGATCCTTAATTCCATCTCCGCCTCGTTCGCTACAGTGACACCCCCTCCCGCTGTAGCAGCATTGCTGCAGTAGCAAGAATCCCTATGCAATGGCACGGAGCGAGGCATTGAGCTCCTTAAATGAATTTCATTTCCCCTTTTAAAAACATACTCTTAACCCACTATGCTCAGAAAGTTACCTGAACCCCAAGATCGATTCCCGATGATCTACTTATCCAAAATTCATTGTCTTAAAGTCGTACAGAGCCCTAATGAGTTATCTAACCGATTATGTAATCAAATCCGCATTTACTCCACACGATTGCTACCAGATTACCTTACACCTTGATGACTTTAAATTCCTCCAAATCTGGACAAGGTTAGGAAAATCCTAGTAGTATGAAAAAGTTTTTTCCGGCCCCGATTTTTCCCCATTAACATTTCTATAACAACGAAACCCACCCGTTACACTGGATTCTTCAAATGTTGGGTTTTTAAGGTTAAATGTCTATGAACTTTGATACTTAGGGTGTGTAGGATGATATATTGTATGGAGCATATGAATAGATACAGTGAAAATTGTATGAGTTTTTTTATGCGGCAGTACTTTTCCATTGAAATTTAAGCAGTACACAAATATTAATTTTGTTTTTCCTTTTTTTGCAATTTTAATCAATCTTATACATATTTAAACATAGTTGGGACATGTTTTTCACCAATTATAATATAGTGGAGACAATGGGTATGTTGCCACAAACACTTTTGGGAACAAAAATAGTTTAAGCACGAACGACTAGCATCTAGGGTATCACGTGCTAGCTATCGCGTTCGCGAGCGGATGGCCTCGCGGGACACTACAATAAATGTGATATTTGCTTCAAAATTATTAGGTGCGACAAAAAATTCATTACTAATTATTCATCTTATGTGACAAAACTTTATTTCTTACTTAAATGCATAAGCAATATATTTTTAGTGACAAAATGTATAATATCGTAGCAAATTTTGTCCACTCAAATGTTCCACCAAAACTAATTTGGTGCCATTTATTGAGTGTCATGAGAGACAAATTTTTGGTTATTAGTGACATAGTATATTGTTTGATAATAATGCATATAATTTGTGCCAAACTAGTTTGTCTTGAGATAGATATAATTTTTTATACGAAAACAGTTTTGTCAAAAAAAATAAAATGTTACATAATCGAAAAATAAAAGCTCGTGGTTAAAGGTTGTAAGATTTAGCCAAAAATTGTATACATATTTGTGATGTTAGTTTTTGTCACTATTAAATAAGAAATTAGTGAAGATTATTTCATTGTCTCTAATCAATATGGGATTCAGTGACAGTCATTGTTTAGTTACAAAATATGCAATTTTAAAATAGTGATGACTTGTAGATGAAAAATCATCTATTTTCTAAGGTTCTAATGGGGGAAATGAACCAACTAATGAAATCCCACATACTTGATGACGAAATTCATGGAGAATTTTTTTGATATTGGGACAGGAACTGAAAATTTTTTTGTTGCATTCTTGGAGAGGGTTGGTCGACTCTTTCTCTTTATCTTTGTTCAACTTGATAAATTTTCGGAGAATAAATTGACTAGGGTAAGTTTTAATTAAATAATAGGATAAAATGAATAATAAAAAATAGTTTATGGGTTAAACGATGTAGTTTAGGGGTCTAACACATAAGAAAAAGACCAAAAGTCCTCTGACTTAAATGTTGTTCGGCCCAACTATGGACTGACAGTCTTGTCAACCGCCGATTGGATTCAGAGGGGGAATGTTGAGGGGTTTGATCCATGGACCAGGACCATGGCCCATGGTCTAACTTATGGTCTATGGGTACGACTATTGGCCAACCCTTAGATATTTTTTTGGATTGTTTCTGGGTGGGTTGCAAGTTGCCACCCACTGTCTCCCAACCTAGAGTTTGTGGGTCACCCTACGGTCAATGGGTGGTGCCCGTCATTGGAACCTGCAACTTCTGATTTCTACAATCTTTTTTATCTAGAATGTATGTTGTAACACTCTCTCCCCCTTAGTAACATTCGTCCTTAAATGAAGACTAAACTAGTTTAATTTGGAGGGGAAGAGCTGCAATCCTACCACTAAATACTGGAAAGTAAAATCTGACTAAAATAAGTTATAAGAACATGCATATACGCTGAAAATGCAAGTACTCCTGAGGGAACATGATACTGAGGCTGAATATATGCATGAATGACTGAAAATCTAGAGATTAAGTACTACATCATGCTTGAATGGAGTCAAAATGAGAGAGATGAGGATACTTGGCCTTCATGGCTTCTTCTGCTTCGCAAGTATCTCCAGGACTGACTCCTCCACAAAATATTAAAGCGACTTCTTTGTTTTCTCAACCTTCGAACTTGAAGATCAAGAATCTTATTGGCACATCCTAGTAAGTAAGATTGTCCTTACAGCCAGAATTTCCAATGGTACTATAGATGCTGGATCACCTACACACTTCTTAAACAACGAATTGTGGAAGATCGGATGCACTAGTTCTGCTGTCAATTCTAACTCATAAGAAACTTTACCAACTCTTTTCAATATCTTGTAAGGGCCTATATATCTAAGACTGATCTTTCCTTTATTGTAAAGTCTCATCACCCCCTTCATAGGTGACACTTTCAGGAAAACCCAATAATCAATTTGGAAATCCATGTCTCTTCTCCTCAGATCTGCATATGACTTCTTGTGATTGTAGGTTTTCTTAGGTCTATCTTTAATGAGCAAAATTTTTCCATGGAATCATGAACCAAATCTGTCCTTATCAAGGCTGCTTCACCGACTTCAAACCAACCAGCTAGAGATTTACATATACGCCTATATAGTTTCTTATAAGGGGGCATCTGAGTATTATAATGCTAGATATTGTTGTAGGAGAACTCTATAAGATGAAGGTGATTATCCCAACTATCCTTGAAATCGATCACACAAGCTCTCAATATGTCTTCTAAAGTACGAATGGTATACTCTGCTTGGCCAACCGTCTGAAGATTAAATATGTGCTAAGATTTACCTGAGTACCAAGACATATACTTACATAAATGAGAAGTAAACTAAGGACCTCTGTCTATGAGGATAGAGAAAGGAACCCCATGAAACTTGACTATCTCATTAATGCAAAGATTGGCATAGTCATCTGCCGAATGTGTCATCTTAATAGCCAAAAAATTGTGCAACTTAGTAACTTTATCAACTATCACCCAAATGGAGCCATTTTGTTTGCGAGTATGAGGTAAACATGTAATGACGTCCATGTTGATCACTTCCCACTTCCATGTAGTAATATCAATCTCTTGAGTCGTACTCCGGGTTTTGGATGTTCTACCTTCACTTGCTTACAATTAGGGCACTAAGACACAAAATGTGCTATATATCTTTTGATACCATTCCACCAATAGATTTCCCGCAAATCACGGTACATCTTAGTGGTGCCTGGATGAATAGAATACTTGTAGTTATGGTTTTATCAAGAATCTTCTATATCAATTCACCCAACTTATGAACACATAGACAACCTTTATAGTGAAGCATAACATCTCCCCTCAAGAGAAAACCTTAACTCTCTACTGAATTTGCACTTTTAGTTGAAGTTGTATATGATCACGGTCTTGCTTTTCCATAACCTTCACTGCCAATGAATATTGATCCATTCTAAACTACTACACCACCATCTGACATATTCATAAGGCGATCTCACAAGAGAGCATGCCTATGAACATCCTTTCCTAGTTTTTTTCTTTCTTTCTTAACATGTGCTACATTATCCATAGATAGTATGCTAACTACATCTGCTACTACATTGTCCTTACCATGATGGTAAAGCACATTCATATCATAGTCCTTGAGAAACTCAAGTCATCTCCCTCTAAGAAGATTCAACTCTTTCTCGGTGAATACATACTATAGACACTTATGGTCCGTGAGCACATCAATGTGAACTCCATAAAATATATGTCTCTAAATCATAAGTAGAAACACTCTGATACATGCTCGAGGTCATGAGTCAGATAGTTCTTCTCATGCACCTTAAGATGTTTAGAAGAATAAGCTATAACCTCACCTCGATGCATAAAAACACAACCTAGATCAAATCCGGAGGCATCAAAATAGATCACACAACCGTCTGAACCCTATGATAGACTTAAAACATGTGTTGTCGTAAACCTTGTTTTCAGTTTTGAGAAGCTCTTATCACAAGAATCTGACCATTGAAACTTAACCTTTTAATGAGTCAACTTAGTCAGTAAAGAAACAATGGATGAAAATCCTTCTACAAACCATCTATAATTATAACCCAAACCTAATAAGTTGTGACTTTTTTCAATAAGTTAAGAATTTTTCAGAGGGTTTGATTTCTCAGAAAGGGACTTTTTAGATAAGACACAAAAACATTTGTTCATATTTGTGACTTATCTTGAAGGTTTGTGATTTTTCGATGTATTGTGATTTTCCCAAATTTTTTTGACTTTTTCAATAAGTTATGAATTTTCCTAAGGGTTGTGAATTCTCAAAAAGGTCATGACTTTTCAGAGAAGACACAAACACATTTGTTCATATGGTTTGTGATTTTTTTCAAAGGGTTGTGATTTTTTGAGGAGTTGTGACTTTTCCAAAGAATTTTGATTTTTTCAATAAGTTGTGACTTTTTCGAAGAGTTGTGATTTCTTGGAAAGGACATGAACTTTACCCTCAACCCCTTTACAAGCCTAAGTGACCCCTCAGACCGTTCATGAACTAGGTTGTGTGATGATTGAAAATATGGGCAACTATAGGATAATGCTTGCATGTTTTACTCCTATGAGAGTGTGAGAGTTGCATCGATTCATTATATCTTTGTTGATTTTTTAGTTAGAGCATGTAGTTATTCTTGATTTGAGGGAACTTGACTGTATTTATTAAAATATGGTATTGCATTAGATAAGAACATAAAGTGAGCTTGAGCTTTTGTTGAGATGTTCTAGGAATCATTTGAAGCGTTTTGATCATGATTGAATGAAACATGTTGTTGAGAGTAATGTTTTTGTAACACTTCCATGCTATATGTCATTGAATACTGTTGTAGACACCTTTACGTAAATATGTGTACTCTTGATATACTCAAGGACAAATAATAGTTTAAGCTGGGGTATTGACAATTGTAGATTTGCCTAATTAGAGGTCTATTTAGCTTATTAATGAGTGTGCTCAATGTCTAATTTTGTCCTATTCTTATGATATGTTGATTGTTTGCATGTATGAAGAAAAATTGATAAGGCAAGGATTGATGTTTTAAATAATGGCCAAAAATTCAAAAAGAATTACAAACAATACATTGTTGATCGTCAAATGAGAAAGGAGAATCCGGTGATCATGACCTCCGTCAAAACAATAATTCACAAAGGTTGTTTCTTTTGAAAAAAATTGTCTAAGTCCAATAAAGAAAATGATGCACCAAAAAAGAAAGATGAACTTGATGAACGTCGCCTAAAAATACTATGCAAGGAGAAAAAATGAATGCTTTAGAGGCTAAGCAAGATGGTAATCAGTGATCCAATAAATGTGAAAAGCAGACTTAAATGAGTTTTCCATTTGAGGTTAAATCACATAACGCGTATAATATGAAAATGTAGCACCTCGTATCCTAGAAAAAGTGTAATGCACATTTCAAAAGTTGCAGGTGCCACCGATGGGCACCACCCACGGATCGTAGGTGGGTTCCGTGCATGTCCACCTACATCTCCTTCCCAGAACCAAGGATAAAAGTATTATTAAGGCACGACCCATAGATGGACCCAAAGACCATAAGTCAGACCAAAGGTCATGGTTCTTGTCCCTGTATTGTGACTGCAAAACCCCATTCTCTAAAAGACAATGTTGGCCGACAGGATGGACCGTGGGTCAGTTGATGGTCTGTTGGCTAGTCCGTCGATTGGCCCCGACAACTTTAAGTCAGGATTATTTTAGTCTTTTATGTGTTGGACCCCTAAACTACGTCATTTGGGTCAGTTTTAGCCCAATAACATAATTAGAACTCACCCTAATCAACTCATACTCCATAAATTCATCAAGTTGAACGAAAAGAAAGAGAAAAGAGTCGACCAACCGTGTAAGAACACAACTATTTATCTTCAAATCAGCGCAAAAATTGAACAATTTCTTTGTGAATTTCGCCAAGTTTGTGGAATTTCACTAGTGGGTTCCTTTCACCCATTGGGTCCCTAGAATTTTGTCAAATTTTGATTCCCTATAAAATGTTTAGACGTAGGGTTTCTTACACTTTAGATTATTCTTGTGATTCACTTGTTAGAATAATCCAAATCATATTATCAAATTTTCGTAGAATTTTTGCTTAGTTATGTGCATAAAACTCAGAACACTAGTTGTGAAGATTCATTTAGTTCATGAAGTACACTGTAGGTCAGTTTATTCAGGTTTACATGATCAAAATAAGAATGTTTCATTATCAATATACTATTGTTGCATTTTCAGTTAATATGTCAATATTTTAATAAAATTTAGGAATGTTTCTGTTATATCATTGCTTTTTTTAGTTATATATACATTGTTCAATTTTATCTTATCCTGTATGCTCATAAACATTCAAGTACTAACACATAATCTGTTCTACATCTTCTCGTGATGTAGGTTCAGGTCCTCAACATCTAGATACCACATAGATTTGTTCCCAATCTATAGTTCAGCAGTATCAGTAGTGAGTCCTATTCTTAGAGGACGATTGACATGTAATTTTTGTATTTTCAGTCTTTTAGTTTCAGCTGCTAGAGTTAGTAGGGGAATGTCCCAACATCTCTAGTCATTTTTTTCAAACATAGTTAGATTCAGTTTTTAGTAGAGTTTGACCCTTTAATTTTGAATAAACTCAATTATTATATATCCAGACTTAAAATAGGTATTCCCCATTATTTAATTCTATGCTATGTTATAAGCTTCCACACAATCTGTCTATTTTTCAAAAAATATTTAAGTATGTTTATGATATATTGGCAGGGTTAGCTTGAGGTCACTCGTGATCTTAGGTCCCGTGTTAACGTCGAGATAGTTTTGAAAATTAGAGAAAGTAGGAAATATTTTGAGTTTTGAGAGAACACTGACCTTTGTGAAGAAAACTTTCTAGCTTTTGTCCCAAACAAAAGGTAATTTTACACCAAACTCAACTTTTCAGAACTAACAAAACCATTAAAACTTCATTTCAAGGCCATTAACTAAAGTTACATATAGGTAGATTTAGCCAGCCATGGATTCATACTTTTAAATCATATATATCTATATTTAACTTTAGTTAATCTAATCCAGTAAGATCAAGAGCTCAACATACGTATAGATATGACCAACCTAACACTTCAAATTAAATAATAACACTTCAAGAACTTCAGGAAACCAAATCACAAACAAGCTCTAATGTCTGAAAAATATTACAAACTCTTAAAATTTAATAGAAGTTTTCAAAAAAAATTACAATTTACATACACAAATCGAGTTTCTATTGAAATAAAATCAACATACTTAAAACTACAAATTTTCTTTTAAAAGAAAAATTTATGTACATTTTTTTTTAAAAAAATCATCAATAAATCCAGAAAAAGATATAGCTCAAAAACAACTGTGAAGATTCAGAATCGACAAAATATGAAAAATAAATAGACGTTAACATGAGTGGCACCTTACAAGCTTTGAGCAGCTTCAAAGCTTTAAAAAGATCAAAATGTTGTAGTGATAATAAAACATCGAACCTTCCTTCTTAAAACCTTCCAGCAACTTCTAATTTTTTTAGATTTTCGAGAACCTTTTGCCTTAAAACTTCAAAACACTTCAATCTGCTACAGATTTATGAATGGGCTAAAGAAATAGAAGTAAGATTTGGGGAAAAAATATTCTATGAAATTCGAAGCGATTTAACAGATTTGAGGGTGAAAATTTGAAGAATTTCTAAGAAAAGTTGAGCTAATGGAGAGAAATGAAGCGAAAACGTGAGAAGAGGAGTGTTTGAGAAAAAAAGTTGAGCTAATGGAGAGAAAGAGTTGTGTGTACTTTTTTACCTTATTTTTTCCTTTGTTTTCTTTTTAAATTTTTATGTATATTAATTAAATTGACTTATTTGGAGTGTCCATGTCATCACAAATTTCATTTAGATGCTACAAATTAGATGTTTCCACTGAAGAATATGGAACACAAATTTTGGTATAAGCGGGAAGAAATAATTGAGAATAAGCAACCACTATTAGCGGAAAATTAGCATAACTCACCACTAAATGTTTATCAATTGCGACGCCTTCATATGTCGTCTCTGGATATATAACTTTTGTAGCAACAAATAGGTTTGCCGCTAAATATTGCAACTATAAATCATGTTTCGTGTAGAGTGGAGTTTTTCAATTTCGCTCTTGAATTTGATAAATTGATGTTAAATCCAAAGTGGATTAACTTGTAATTTCTTAATTTCATATTACCTATTACTTAATTCATAGAAAATATTTTTTTTTGTTTTTGTGATGGCTGACTAAAATTCAAAGATCTAGGGGGTAGAATTATGGGGTCGGGTGTTGTTTTAATGTAGTATATATTGTGTTATGATTTGTGTTGTTGATGTTCATACATTGATTTGGGATAATTCGCATGAGGTTAACCCCAACACCTAGGGCCACAATTAAGGGGTTGGATGTTCATTGATGTGTTTGGCCTAATTAACATGAGGTCAACCCTAAGATATTGGGTGCAATTATGGGGATTGAGTTTTGATTTAATGTAGTGCATATTGTGTTATGCTTCGTATTGTTGATGTTTATACATAAATATCGACTAATTAGAATTAGTTAATTAATAGTTTAAGGTTGATAACATAAGAGAAAATTAGCCACTACGTCATGAATTTGGGTTAATTAACATCGGTTAACTTTTGCCAATTTGTTAGTGTTCTTACATGAATTTGGGCTAACTAACTTCATGAATTGGGTATTTGGGTCGTAATAGATGGTCGAGACAAGATTAGCCACTACGCCAACTTTTTTTCTCAAATACACTTTCATCTTCTCCCTTCCATGGTGTTTCGTGTCATATCGACATAGAATTGTCATAATGAAAATCATACAAATTCAAGGAAGTATCGACATTTTGAATGCTTGAAATCAAGTGAATGAATCCATTGAAATCAATGTATGTTGTAATAACCACCCCCTTAATAGAATAATGTACAAAATTATTTTGTGCTATCTTACTCTCCGCTATGATGAATCGACACTATTAGAGATGCCACCATCTATTTGTTGATGTTTTTAGTAGAACCTGGTTGATTTTTATCTTAAATACATGAATTTTTATGAATTGATGGAGTTTATGGATACCGAATCGCTAATCATCTATGGTGAGTTTATATGGTTTCCCACGTTTCGTTTTTAATGATGTGTGTTGGCATTTAGTTTCACAAGGAAAGTTTTAAAAAAAAACCCTATTAGCATGCCATCGGTTAATATGAGCTAATTTGTGCTCTTATTTTATCTATTAAATGTTATTTAATTATGGGCTGTTTTTTGTTAATTTTCCATAACAGGTATATATGTATGTGCCATTTATTCCAAAAGAACCCCTAAAAGCAAGGGCCCAAATGTTGCAGCCGAAACATCAACACATCAGTCCTCTTCACAATCCCTACTACCCACTTTCTCCCCTCCTCCCAAAGTCCATTTGGGTTGTTTAGAGTTTTATCCCCTCCCACCAAAGTCCATTTAGATGGTTTAGGGTTTTATCCCCTCCACCAAAGTCCCTTATAAGTCACAAGTCGTCGGAGCATCTCTCTCCCACTCTCTTTCTCTCCCCTTTCCTCCTATTTTCAAAAAATCTCCATTGTTCTTTAGCTATGGATAGAGGTTCTCACTCTTTATTCATGCTATGGCTATGCCAATCATGTGAAGACGGTCGATTCCATCCAAAATATTAATATTTAAGCTTTAATGGTTATCTTTGACCATTTTTACTATAGGACATTAAATTCTAGCTCAACAATTCAAGAACTCTAATTTCAACTATAAATTCTTATTTTATCAAGTTCATTTTCAGTGTTTTGAGCTACTCTTTACATTTAATAATTTGGCATCTCCTCCAAATCAAAACATTGGTATAACGTTTCTTTGGATTAATTGTGTTGTTTTGTTTGTGAGTAAAGTCAGATTTCAATAGATCTGGAACCTCGCCATGGTTCACTGCTATACAAAAAGGTCAGTGTCAATATTTCGTTCTTTCTTGAATGCGTAGTCGTTCTAACGTATTTGTGTGGTTTAGTAAATATACTCTTGTAATGCAAGTTGATGCATTATGCATTTAAACTTACAACATATTATGTATCTTTTTCTTTATCAGAATTTACATTCTATCTACAACTAATCACTTTTGCATATAAAAATCATGTATTTCTTTTGTTTTATGTCATATGCGTATCTAACTTGATTGATTTTAGGGCTTAGTTAAGATTACTCTCTCAATAAAATTTTTATTTCAACTAGAAACATTCATTTCTTTAAATATAATAAGAATGATTTGTTTGAATCTTATTTATAATCAAGATGTATGTTTGACTAGCTTGAATGATCCTTTAATCAGAAAAAAAACATGACTCACCTTGTTCAATTTTTTTCTTTAATTTATATTTTCATGTACGATGTCATTTATATATATAGCTCAAAGCCACTGTCCATTTACTTTTAAAAAAATCAAAACTATACTTTACTTATATTTTATTTCTACACATACACTTAGGGACAAAATGGAGTCTTTATTCAAGAATCTTGCAAAAAAGTCGAGTGTGATAGATCCGACATTAAATCAAACCTGCGCATGGAGTCACTATGACATTTTACACAATCTGAAACAGCAAGAAAAATAAACAATTCACTCATGGCTATTTATATTTTTAGTATTTATTTGCTTGCTTAGTTTTCTTTACATGTTAAACTAGCTTGTGTGATTTGAATGCGTCTTGTTCTATTATTCACAATCTCTAATATAATAAATCATTTTAGTCGCGGTAGATTTTAATTATTTTTTTCAAATTTTTTAAAAAGGAATCAACACTCCATTTCAGAACCAAAAATTACATGCTTGCCTTCTAAAAGCTTACAGACCTTGAGAATCATTTTTTTAAAAAAACACTTGACTATTTTCTTTTAATTGAAAACAAATGGGTGCAACTATATTTTCAAATATTTCATTTAAAATATAAGCTTTTAAAATTATTTGGCCCTTTGATAAAATTCGGAAAGATTATTACTTTTTTCACATCTTTCTAAGGCTAAATTTGTATCTAATTACACATTATTTTTGGTCAAGACATGTAAGCAATTCACCTTTTAGTAAATGTTTCGGTACTAATAAAGGATGGTTTGACTTATTATTTTGTTATTTTATAAACTCAACTACATGAGAAATAGTTTATGCAATAACAGTCCGAATGAAGGTTTTAATTAACTTACTAGAAGTACTCATTTATATACTATTTATCTGCTTAGTGAATTTTGAATCTTAAATATTTTGTTTATATGGCACTTCTCTTAAATAAATAATAATGTCTTATAAGTTATTTTTTTATTTTAACTTACATCATATTTTCAATCAAATCATATATTTTTATCAACTAAGTTTTGTTGGTAACATTTTTTAATATATCTGTAAATGATGCTTAGTCTTGCCCCTTCAGGATAAGCTGAACCCTTATTTAGAATCACATAAGTTAAGTACACCATAAATTGAAGTTAATTTTAGCATTAGTTAACTAAATATTGAAGTGTCTTAATTTACCTAAAAAATAATTAGGTGGTGACTCCCTAAGTCAAATCATTTAGGAATCATTGATAGTGCACTATTTGACATGAGTTAAAAAGGGGTATTACAAAAAACTTATCTCGAACATCTCGAGATCCAAACTAAAGATCATTCTAGAACAAACTCAATCGTTATTCCAGAGCTAACCACACTAATGAAATTCTCATCTGAGCGATTTTATCAAGAATATTGACTGAAGTTAAACATTGGCAAAAAACTTTTAAAATCAAATTTATAATGACAGAAACTCAAACCGAGGCCCTCAGATCTAGAACCAATTATTCTACTAGATCAATATGGACCTTCCAGAGCTTTCAGATTTTTTTAACGACATCAGATTCTCTGGATGTTGGCTAAAGTCAACTCTTTCACTTAAAAAGCAATTCAAAGGGAAAAACTTGCTCAAAACTCTCCCGACCACCTCAGGAAGCATCCCACTCAATCAAGCAAGATAGATAAGCTTCAAGAAAGCTATGGTTAGGGGAAATACAGTACAAACATGCAAGAAAATATATTTTACCATGAGGGTCATTACAAGAATATAATACAGGAAATAGAAGGAATGATGAAGAATATATATGACAAAAGATATGTCCGTTTCATTCGGTTGTCGAGCTTTTGATCAAAACAGGAGAACAAGGA
The DNA here is from genome assembly GCA_027705065.1 of Solanum peruvianum. Classification (NCBI taxonomy): domain Eukaryota; kingdom Viridiplantae; phylum Streptophyta; class Magnoliopsida; order Solanales; family Solanaceae; genus Solanum; species Solanum peruvianum. The sequence goes on from JAKWJD010001755.1 coordinate 16,175,989, forward strand.
GAAATAAAAATATATATTGAACCATATGTAAATGCAAATAAAGTCTAGTACAAGTAAAAATAGAGGGAGAATGGAAAATTAAAATTCATGAGTTCACCATAGTCTTTAATCCAAAAGTTGCTCCACACAAGGCATACCTTAATGGATAGAAGTTTTACTATTATATGCAAGGTGTAGAAGTGTACTATGAATACGAATAAGTGGTACTCATTAGGCATAGGATGACGGAGCTCAAAAGGTAAAGAAAGCATAGATTATGGGAAAGTAAAGCCAGTAAAGTATAAGAAGAAAAAGAAGAGATTTTGGACAATTACCATAATTAGAGATAAAGGAGAAGAATCGAACAATCAAGAGACATAAACAAACGAACATAACTGGAGGTGTTATCCAAATAACCTATCCACTACAAAGTTTCATTATGGACACCAACAAACCAAAGATACGTCAACACCGATAATCACAACAACACCTCACTGTGAACATGAGGCTAGTCTATAGAGGCTAAAACCAAAAGGAAAGAATATATAGTCAAGTCTATACCATTTATATATATAACTATAAAATCAACACTAGCCAACCCCCATAAGATTTACTGGTGCAAACAACAATAAATTATACTTGTGATAGGAAATGAAACTGAATGTGAGTTATATAATAAAAGCCTATGGTGCCATACAACCAACTATGGATGTTATGTAGAAAATTTCTATTGTTGATTGCGATGTCCATTATAAAATTGACTCTCAAAAGATGTTTTGGAAGAACCCTCGAGTAATCTTTCTTCTTTGATCATACAGACATATAAAAATCCAATTCATTTTTCTCTATCAAATATGGAACTTAGGATACAAAATGACGTTTAGTATTAAGGAAAGAATTCTATTTCAAGCTTCGCCCATATCTAATCTCTTCTTTCTAGTTTGCTTGTATAGTCTTTATGGCATTTCTTTGCTGTTTGATTCCTTCTTGATATTAATATGTAGATCACAAAAATAATAAAGAAGTGTTCAACACAAACTTAAGGATACTATGAAAAATCAGAGTGGTGGTAGTGAATATCTAAAGTGATTGAAAGTTTCTTTTGCATTGATTAGTAGTTATCATGATAAATACTCTTAAGTGTTAACATTAATATGCTTTGAATTTACTAACCTTCATATCTATTGCCTTTTTTCTTTCTAATTATAGAATCTTTGAATCTGTAGAAGATACTAATATTATTAAATATGATCAAAGTACAAGGAAAGCTCTACATAACTATAAATGAAAAAAAAAATTCTTGTGTAAATTATCTAATTACTTGCTCCATTAATGTAATGAAATATTTGTCGTGATTGGTACAGTTTTTGCCACGTGACAGAGCAGTTTGGGATTTGAGAGGTGGAAAGAACTTCCTACAGAAATGTAGGGCAAGAATGAATAATACAATATGTATGTCTTATTGTAAGAAATTCTAAAGCTATCTCCTGCCTAAAAACATGACCTTCAATATACTTAAAATTCATCATGGAGTTCCATTCCTTACTAGCAAACACTTTATAATCTTATCCAATGACTGGTGTCATCAATCGAGCCTCACAATTCTTTCTCATCATTTTGACATTTCACACATGGAATTTAAATGAATTGGAACTTATTGCTTTAAGCTCAATTCCAGGATTAAGAGTAGAATGAGCATCTAACTTCTTAAATGTCCGTGTGGCCTATCAATTATATATATGGTCGTTGACAAACAACAATATATTTTCCTTTTATAAGAAGCATGAATTCAGTACAAGTATATATCATTAAGGAGTTAGATTAAAGGAAAACCTTCACAATTAACTCAAAATATTGTTCTTTCCCTTCATAAATAGTGTGGTTCTAAGTTCTGGATTTGATAGTCAAACAATATATCAATTATAGTGATCTATGAATTTTATAATTGTCCCACACTATTGATAATTGGTGATAAATATGTCGTTACAGTTTTTTCTTTTAAAAATTTACGGAAATTATTGATATTGAAAAATAAAACTAAAGGAAATGATATTAAGGTACTTCTTAAATTTCCATGGAAAAGCTCCGTCGCCTAAAAAAACTCATAAAATTTTTACTCTAAATACACATATGGAAACATACACAATTTTTCACCCTAAATACCCTAACTGTTGAAGCCCACAGACATTAAACCTTAAATACCCCAATTATTGATGAATCCTAAATTGGAGAGGGATTATTGAGATCTACACCACTACTCCATTATCAATCAAAGATTTGACAACTAGTGATCATCTAGAGAGGACACAGATAAACCAAACTTTTTCAAGTACTTTGCATTATTTGTGCAGATCATAGTAAACGACTGATGTTTATATAAGTCCTTCATTCATTTTTCATCCAAATCTGAGTGGACATTGAAAGTCTCCTTTCATGGTTTCAATGGATGGAGGGATCAACAAATAAGATGGAAAGAATAGGTTAAAATGATGGAGTCTATCCATAACCATATATCAAAAGCTACATGTATTTATGGATCTATCAAGATGTCAAATTAAATTGTCCAGAAGGATCAAGATTTTATATTTGTGTTTGTTGAAAGGTGAAGTTGTGAGACTTGCAATTTTAGGTTTTCATGAGGAACTACTATTACTCTTGAAGTTATGTTTATTTTAGAGGCTTAGATATTTTGAGTAACTCTGTTTTGTGCCCCCCTTCAATCCCTTGGGTTGGCAGAGATTGAAGAAAATCTGAAAGTACGCAAATCAAGCTTATCAGATTGAATACGATTTTGATTATTATTCTTCAGTTTGATAAGCTCCCTTTGCGCATTTTCAAGATTTTCTCAATCTCTACCATTTAAGGAGATTGAAGGGGGTACAAAACAGGGTCACCAAAAATAGAGAAGCCTTCCAAAATAATCATATCATCAAGAGTAACAGTAGCTTCACTTACATAAACACAAAAATGTTAGTCACAACACTACCTTTCTACCAAACCAAAAAAATGAAATGTTGATATGTTTGGACTCTATAACCTGAACTCTTGATAGCTCCATAAATCCATGAAACTTTCCATACAAGGTGATGAATAGACTCAAGAAAGTCTACCACAATATGCTCTCCTTCTTCATTCATTACCCCTCACCTCATCGATGGTGATTCTCGATAACTAAGGTTTCACTAGCTTTGAGAATATTAGACTCAGACAACTTATTCTCGGGAAGATCACTCTCAAACCAATGGTCAGATAACATGGAAGAACAGGGAACATGTTGATAAGGGGTGCTGGATTGTTGAGGTCAAAGGGAGACCAGTATTAAGAGGACTACTATCACTAATGTTAACTGAAGAGATGATCGACATTTTGGAAGGATACAGAGCAACAAAATATGTGTGAAATTCCACTAGTTCTATTTCATTTAGTGAGTGTAGCATTTTCTTTGAACAATATGCAGATTGAGACATTTTGTTTGAGAAGAGAATAGGAAGAGTATAAAAAGAGTGCTAGATATTTAGAGAGATATAGGGATTTTTGCAAAAAACCTAGAGAGATTAAGGTTTGAAAATGGGGAGATGGAGAGAAAAAGTTCATATAAAAAGAACTTGAAATGATGTGTCAGGTCCTTCAGTAGACGCGTCGCTTGGACTTAAAAGTATGGGACAACAATCAGAAGGGACGATTAGTAACACATGGAGATCAAAACAGTTCAAACAAAATGTAAAGAGTGCTAACCTTGAGAGGGACCAGGTCCTCCTCTGCATGTATGATTTGATTCTTGAATGAAACTGATTCTTTGCTTAGTTATTTTCATGAGTGTATACCTGCAACAGGTACATTATTGATATGACTTAGGCAACATCTTACGAGTAACGAGGATACCTGCCCTCCAAATCATAGTCAAAACAAGAATTGGATGCCTTGCTAGGTAAATGCATGTTCATCATCCCCAACTTCAGCCATTTACTCTCAAGTTAATCCTTGCTAAGTGCTTTGTTGAAGATACTCACAATTTGATCTTCCGTTTTGCAGTATTACATGTTGATGTTCCCCTTTTCAACATTGTCTCCCAGGAAATAGTGCATGGCATAAATGTTCTTTGTTCTTTTATGTTGGACTGAATTCTTTCCATCTTGACTGCACTGGTATTGTCATGAGAGAAAAAGTAAGGTTCTGAACTCCAAAATCCTCCATTTATTGATTGATCTAGACGAGTTGAGAGTAACAAGATGCTACAAGTACATAGCCAAACTCAATTACTGAGGGAGCTAATGAATTTTGTTTCTTGGTTCCCCAAGAGATGAGTTATTATCTAAGAAAATGAGCTTTTCAGAAGTGCTCATCCTGTCAGCCTGATGTAGTGCAAATTCAGCATCTGTATAACCTACAAGTTCAAAGGAGTCACCTGCTTGAATAAAAAAGGATCAGATTGTATATCTTCTTTTGTTACTGCACATGTGATTCCCGTTGACATGCTTGGAATCATGCACACATTCCTAAACTGAAGAAATGTTAGGTTTACTTGTTGTTATGTACGATAGTGATCCAGTAATGTCTCGATACATGGTTTGATTTACTAGTGGATCAACCTCACCTTCTCCCATTTTTGACTTTGTACCCTTGGGGGTATCAATAGGCTTGGGGTCCACCATGTGAAACTTCTTTAGCAGCTCCTTTGTGTACTTCTGTTGAAAGATTGAGGTCCTAGTTGAGGTTTGCCTGATCTGTAGACCTAGAAAGAAGTTCAGCTCCCCAATCATGCTCATATATAGTGCATTCCCCATTAGTGTAAAAACTTCTTCACCCAAATATTCAGAGGTGGCTTCGAAGATGATATCATCCACATACACTTGGATAATGAGCAATTTTTGTTCCCTTTTCATTAGAATCAAGGTGTTGTCTGTCTTGCTCCTCTTCAACCCAATCTGAAGAATTATTTAGAAAGACTTTCATAACATGCTCTAGGTGTCTTTTTCATGCCGTACAGGGCCTTGTTGAGTTAGAATACATGATATGCGCAATCAAAATCCTCAAATCCAGGTGGTTGTTTCACACATACATCTTCCTTTATATCTTTATTCAATGAGGCACTTTTGACATGCATTTGCAAGAGCTTGACCCCATGAATGTTGCAAAGGTTATAAGGATTATGACAGCCTCTATTCAAGCAACGGGGGCAAATGTCTCATGATAGTGGATGCCTACCTCTTGATTATAGCCTTGGAAAACCAGTCTCGACTTAATCCTTATAATAACTCCATTTTCTTCAAGCTTATTCCTAAATACACACCTGGTTCCTATATGGTTCTGTTTCCAGGTTTTGGGACCAAGTACCACACATTGCTCGGCTCGAACTGATGAAGTTTATATTGCATTAAATTGACCCAGTCAGCATCTTTCAAGGCTTATTTCAAATTTTTAGGCTCAATAGTAGAGATGAAGGCTGAGAATGCAAATATATTTCTTATTTTGGACCTGGTTTGCATTTCAGAATTCAATAGGGAAATGAAATTTTCAAGAGGGTGAGATGATCTATACTTCCACCCTGGTTTAAAGGCCAGGGGTTTGGGTTGATCCATTTTTTCTTCTTTATCTTTAGAATCATCATATTCATAAGAATGAGTTTCCTCTTGACTTGCATCATAAGACAAAACAGGTCCCATAGCTGACTGATCATCGTCCTTCATGTTCTCAGATGTACTACGATCAGAACCATTGAATTTTAGATTTCCTTCAGCTTCAGGCCTACTAGCTTCACTATTTTGGATTTTAAAAAGCTTATTAAGATCATCATCGTCCTTCATCTCCAGGTTTTAAAATCACCACTTTCATTGAAGATTACACGAACGCTTTTATCAATGCATAGTGTTCTTTTGTTGAGAACTCTTTAAGATATGCTTGATGATGAAAATCCTACAAGACATCTTCATCACTTTTGTGATCAAACTTTCAGAGATCATCCTCTCCATTGTTCAGTACAAAAACTTGCATCAAAAGGCCCTTAGGTAAATTAGCTTTGTTTTTGTTGTTATGCAATTCATATAGTGTTTTCTTTAAGATAGACCTGATCAAGCATCTGCAAGTCCTATAACACGCAGTATTGACAACTTCAGTCCAAAAGTTTTGATAAAGACTCAATGATCATGGTTTTGGCACTATCTACCAGAGTTCTATTCTTCATTTATACCACACAGTTTTGTACAGGTGTTATGGGTGTTAGGAAGTTATGATTAATACCATTATATGCACAGAAGACATCAAGCATCGTATTTTCAAACTCAGTTCTATAGTCGGACTTGATCCCAAAAATAAAGCTATTGATCTTGGTTTGGATCATTTTAAAAAAATATCATCAGCACATCAATTATCTCAGAATTCGACTTGAGAAACATAGTTCAAGTGAATCTTGAGTATTTATCCACAATCACAAGGATGTACGTCTTTCATCTTTGACTTTAGATTATCATAGGCCCACACAAATCAATATGCATTAACTGAAAACCGTTGAAGAACTTACTTGCTTCTTTTATTTGAATGATGATCTGGTTTTTTCCCCTTTGACACATGCATCACACACTTTGTTGTCAGTGAAGTTCAATTTTGGCAGACCACAGACCAGGTTCGTGGAGACAAGTTTGTTCAATAGAGAATATCTCATATGACCTAGCCTCCTATGCAATAAGTTAAACATTTTCACTTTTGAGCACTTATGCATGCTAGAGAGTCTCTATGAGCTGTTTCTAGTTCTGCGACATATATAATTTTCTTCGTCCTTGCCATCAGGATCACTTTCTTGGTAGAAAACTGGTGAAAATTCATTTGTCTAATGAAAACTTAACTGAATTTCCCTTATCAGATATCTGGGAAACACTAAGAAGTCTGTATTTTGAACCCCTTACATAGTACACATTTTCAATGGAATCTTCAAGAGATTTCTCAACTTTACCAACTCCCAGAATGGAACCCTTCTTTCCATCACCAAAAGAGATACCTCCACCTTGAAGTGCCTTGAGTAAAAGAAATTTTTTGGTGTTTCCAGTCATGTGCTTCGAGCAACAAGTCAACGAACCAACACTAAGTGCTACTTCTTTCACTCCCCTACAACAAAGATCACTTATTTGACTTGGGAGTCAACTTCAATTTGAGTTCCAGTAAGCTCATAAGGGTGAAATAAGAGTTTTTCTTACCCAATGTTGCAGGCTTTTTCTTTTCATGTCTAGGTCTTACAAACGGGAACAAGTTCCCTTTTTTATAGATATTTTCTTTCTAGAGTAGACTAAAATTTTTCTTGTGAAGCATTCCAGAAACGATAATCCCTTTTCAGATGGCCATTTCGACCACAATGAAGACTTAATAAATTAACTGACGGAAATATATTTACTATAAGATTCTGTTGTAGTTTCTTTGACTGGTTATGTTGGAAAGCATCTTGGTGGAGCTGGTCCATTTTAGGGAAGTTTGGACTTCTTCTTTTAGACGGACCAGGTCCCTTTCAAACTGACCATTTCTTTCCAAGGCTATAGTAATTCTAGTCTGAAAACTATTCAGACTAACTTCTCCTTTGCAAGCTAGTAGCCTCCCCCTTTCTTTTCCCAGATTTCTCAATCGTTAGACTCAATTGTTCCTTAAGTTCTAGGTTTTCAAACTCTAGAACAATTACTTGTTCCTCAATAACTGACATGTGCACAATCATCACTGTTCTTTATTCACTTAAACTATCAAGACTAGTGTTCATAGAGTCTTTTTCTGTGGTTAAGTCCATGATAGATCATAGCATTTTCTAGATTTCTCAACCTTGTAACAGAATTATTATTCAATTTTAGTTTAAAGTCGAGGATGTTTTCCTTTCTTCATAGTCCTCATCATATTATTTCACCATGAGGGAAAACAACACATCAAATATGTTAGCATCATCTTGAAAAACAAAAATAGATGCATCATCAAGACATTATGATTCTCCTCACTTACTTGAAGAATCCCCCATACAACAAAAGCTTTCTTCACGACATAGTCAACTTCAACTTTTCTTGCCTTTTCTAAAGTACTAGGTACCTTCTCTTATCTTTATCATCTCCGGGTATTTGATACTCTTTGTTTTCAGCTTTAAGCACTGGGTAGTCTATTATAAAGTCCGCTGCCTTTCCGCATTTGTGACATAGATCACTTGCGGTTGCAGCCGGACCTCTTTTTATGAACCCACCATGCTTTCTCACAATTTTCTGAAATATCTTGGTGAAATTGGAAATGTCATCCTATTTTATAGAAACTTAACCAGATGTGATATTGAGAACTAGAGACTTGTGTTTCTTAGATTCCTTCTTTGAGATGTCATGATTTCTCTTCATTTCATGAGTTTTAAGATTTCCAATGAGAGAATCCATTGTCGAAACCTTCAGAAACTTAGCTTCAGGCATAACATCCATTTTGCTTGCCCATGACATAAGAAGAATTTAAAGAGACTTCCTCACTTGATAACTGTTGTTGATGGGTTATCCCAAGCTTCGTAGCTCGTTAATTATGGAGGAATGTTTTGTATGCACATAATGAATAGTTTCCCATTCCGTCATTCTGAAAGTTTTCATATTGAGTGGTTATTACGTCCACCTTCAATTCCTTCACCTGCTCTGTACCCTCATGAGTAGTCCTTCGAGAGTCCCTGATTTCATTTTCTGATTCACAAGTAGAAATATGGTTGTATTCTTCAAAACCTATGCAACACAACAACAATTTTTTATCTTTGTAGAATTTATCGATCTTCTTTAGGTCCGCTTTGTTAAATATTGTCGAGTCAGTGGAACAACTTTTGTTATTTCACTATCCTTCACTTCAGTGGTTGGAATGAAGGGTCCATTTAAAACTATGTCCAATAACTCTCTGTCTTTAGTCTTTAGATAATCGTGCATCCTTGTTTTCAACCAGCTTAGAACTGGACATTTAAACGAGTTGGTCGTGTTGATGATTGTCCATATTCTAGGTTCAATGGACAACCTATTCTTTTACAGGATTATCTTTCTTGGCGTTAACTAGCTAGATAGGACTTGCTCTAATAACAATTGATAGAATGCATACGTCCACTATCAATCAACGGACCATGTCCCTTGACTAATATAGAATGATAACAAAGAGTAAGTAACGATCATAACATAACATAAGCAATTTCCGAGGAAACCACCTTTCTCGAGGGAATAAAACCATGACCTATTAGAAAAAATTTTCAACTATTTAACTTATCTTGTTTAAGAAAAAGTTAACCACAGTTACAACGAATGTGAGAACACTTATTATTATCACGACCAAGTAATAACTCTAAAACTTGAAGAGCCTAAGAAGATGCCACTCTCCCCGTTAAGCTATCACACTAGACAACTTAGACTTCCACTAAGCAACGAACAAGTTGCCCATTAAACAATCACACTCTTTATGTATCAGACTTTGATTAAAAAGAACACAATGGTACTCTCTAAATCAGTTAGACTCAACTGATTTAGACTTTTTCACCAAACAGAATAGTTGAATCCTTTAGATTTAGAAAAAGATTTAAAATGTACTTGTAGAAAAAATAATATTAAGACAACTAAGCTTACATCTCAATTAGGTCCTTGTTGATCTTGAGGATGATTCTTCAGTTGAATATTATCCTTTGCAAGAGTTCTTGAGAATTATTAATTTGCAAAAACAAAGGTTATGACTATTGGACATAATCTTTATAAATAATAGTGATCACAAACTTCGAGGGCTTGTCATTGGCTGAGGTTTCTGCCCTTTCTGCAACAGTTGGAGAGTGTGCACCAACCAATTGTACTTTTTTCAGCCGGGTATTTGAGTATGCATTTGCACATGGTATTAGGTCCTTGGGTTTGTCAAATAATCAAAACTACAAATAATTGTTAGTTTAATTGAAGAATATAAGTTATATTTGATTGTGATCTTAACTGAATCTTACATAACAATTAAGTTCCTTTCTAAACATTTCATAACAATTGCTGAAATATGATAAAACTACGTTAGTTGCTGAAAGTTTCATTAAAATTGTGAAAAATAAAACTTTTCCCTTGTTGGTGTATTGAGACTTCGAGTTGTTACCTATATGTTTATTTTAGTATTTTGAAAAATTCATTGAGTTAAGGTGTTTTGAGACATTATGAGTTAACTTTGGTATTTGGAGTCTTCATTTTACTTGAATAAATCTTCTGCTAAATACTCTATCAGACTAAGGGTTTTCTTAGGGGCTATCAATTATTCTTGAGTGTCGGCCACATCTATGGTGTAGGCTTAGAAAGTGACATTTATGTTTGGATAATGAACCTAACACAAAAGCAGAAATTGGTTGTGTGGAAAAGAAGTAGGAATAAGGCCAAGTGAAGAGCAAAGAAAAATGAAATGAGACTCAACTTTGGAGTTTGTTACAAAAATCTTTACTTAAATAAATAATATTATTTACTATAACATATTTTTTTTGAATTGATAATCACGTGCGACGCACGTGTCAAATTACGTGATGAAATAAAGGGAATTCCAAATAAATTGAGGGGAAAATCAAAGTTCCAGTTCTCAAATGAAAAATAATGAAAAGAACTTGAGAAGAGGAGAAGATGACTGCAACGCAACAATGCTTTGTAAAGATAAAGTCATTGAGACAAATTGACCATACTTTACTCTCATCCCCTTTACAAGCGAAAAAACCCTCTGAGTTCTTACATAAACTAAGTTGTGCGATGACTCAAAATATGGGCAAACCTATAGGACAAAGCTTGCATGTGTTTCTCTTTTGTGAGAGTGAGAGTTTCATTAATTTCTTATATCTTTGTTGATTTTCTTTGTGAGAGCATGAATGCATTCTTGATGTTGAGCAACTTGAATGGATTTATTGAAACATGGTCTTACATAAGATAAGAACATAAAGTGAGCTTGATCTTGTGTAGAGATGGGCTAGTCATCATTTGAAGCTTTCTGATCATGATTGAGTAAAACATGTTGTGAGAGTTATGTTTTTTTAAACTTCCATGTTAGCTCTCATTGAATATAATTGTAGACACCTTTATTGAGGTAATTGCGTTCTTGATTTACTTGAGGAAACTACAAGTTTAAGTTGGGGGTAATGACGAGTTGTAGATTTGTCTCATTTGAGGTCTATTAGCTTATTAATGAGTGTACTCAAGGTCTAATGTTGTCCAATTTTGATGATATGTTGATTATTTGAAGCTATGAAGGAAAACATATAAGGCAAGAAATGATGTTTTTAAAAATGGCCAAAACTGCTAAAATATTTGCAAACTATACAATGTTGATCACCAAACGAGAAAGGAGTACGCCTACTGATCCTGGACTTGCCCAAAAAGACATTGCACAACACTTGTGCCTATTGAAAAAGGTTTTCTAAGTCCAATATAGAAGGCGATGTGCCTAAGAATAAAGTTGACCTTGCTGAACGTCGCAAAAAATGACAACACAAAGAGAAAAAAAATGAATGATTAAGAGGTGAAGCAAAGTAGTAAACAATGATTTAGTAAATGTTAAAGGCAGACTCATACGAGTTTGCCAATGGAGCTTCAAGCACATAACACGTAGATCATGAAAAAGTGAGCTGAAGAACAAGAGAAGATTGACCAAACGAGCTCGGGTAGCCCGACTAATTTCGCCAAATTAACTGAACATTGAGATTTTAGATAAATTTTAGAAAACTATCAATAGCTCGAATGGGAGTGAAATGCAGTAGATCTGAGAATTATAAAGAGTAAGAAATATTTGAATTTTGGGAGAATACTTGACCTTTGTGAAGAACACTTCCTAGCTTTTGGAGTTCTACAACTTTGCTCTTGAATTTGATAAATTGGAGTTGAATCCAAAATTGGTTTATTTGTAATTTCTTAATGTCATGTTGCCCATTGCTTATTTCATGGCTAAATACCGTAGATATAGGGGATTAATTATTGGGTTGGGTGTTGATTTATAGTAGTATGTATTGTGTTATGCTTCGTATTGTTGATGTTCATACATGAATTTAGGCTAATTTGCATGAGGTCAGCCCAAGACCTAGGGGTGAAATTATGGGGTTGGATGTTCATACATGAATATTAGATGATTAGCATGAGGCCAACCCTAAGATCTAGGGGTGCAATTATGGGAATTTGTTGTTAATGTAATGTTGTGCGTATTGTGTTATGCTTCGTATTGTTGACGTTCATACATAAACTTGGGCTAGTTAGCATGGGGTTAATTTAAAGGTTACGGTTCCTAACTTAATTCCTACTTACGATTTCTTGTCTATGCTTGAACGATATTGATTAGAATGATTAATTTGTCAAATACTAAAAATTTAGGTTTGATATATGTAACTTGCTGAAAATAAAGGTAGCGGGTTCGATCTATTTTTCCTATTTATGGATCAATAGAGAGAATAAAGTAAGATATTAGATTGTTTAGATTGTCATTTAGATGAGACATAAATAAGATAGATTCCTTGAGATTGACAGATGACTAGAGTCATTGAAGATGACCGAGCTTATTCATGAATAATCATCACTGTAGAGTAGCACAATTACCGATATGTGACATCTATTTCTCATTCCCGGACCTCTATATTGCTTGTTAACTCTTGAATTCTCCAAAGTATTAGTTTAATTGTGACAATTGATAACAATATATTTTTACTAGTGGATCAACTTCATCTTCTCCCATTTTTGACTTTGTACCCTTGGGGGTATCAATAGGCTTGGGGTCCACCATGTAAAATTTCTTTAGCAGCTCCTTTGTGTACTTCTCTTGAAAGATTGAGGTCCTAGTTGAGGTTTGCCTAATCAGTAGACCTAGAAAGAAGTTCAGCTCCCACATCATGCTCATATATAGTGCATTCCCCATTAGAGTAAAAAATTCTTCACCCAGATATTCAGAGGTGGCTTCGAAGATGATATCATCCACATACACTTGGATGATGAGAAATTTTTGTTCCCTATTCATTATAATCAAGGTGTTGTCTATCTTGTTCCTCTTGAACCCATTCTGAAGAATGATTTAGAATGACTTTCATAACATGATCTAGGTGTCTTCTTCAAGCCGTACAAGGCGTTGTTGAGTTTGAATACATGATATGGGCAATCAACATCCTCAAATCCAGTTGGTTGTTTCACATATACTTCTTCCTTTATATATTTATTAAATGAGGCACTTTTGACATGCATTTGCAAGAGCTTGAATCCCATGAATGTTTGCAAAGGTTATAAGGATTCCGATAGCCTCTATTCAAGCAACGGGGGCAAATGTCTCATCATAGTTGATGACTTCCTCTTGATTATAGACTTGGAAAACCAGTCTCGACTTATTCCTTGTGATAACTCCATTTTCTTCAACATTATTCTTGAATACACACCTGGTTTCTATATAGTTCTGTTTCCAGGTCTTGGGACCAAGTACCACACAGTGTTCCGCTCGAACTGATGAAGTTTATATTGCATTAACTTGACCCAATCATCATCCTTCAAGGCTTATTTCATATTTTTAGGCTCAATAGTAGAGATGAAGGCTGAGAATGCAACTATATTTCTTATTTTGGACCTGGTTTGCATTCATAATTCAATAGGGAAATGAGATTTTCAAGAGGTTTAAAGCCTAGGGGTTTGGGTTGATCCATTTGTTCTTATTTATCTTTAGAATTGTCATTTTCATAACAAAAAGTTTCCTTTGACTTGCATCATGAGATGAAACAGGTCCCATAACTGACTAATCATCTTCCTTTATGTTCTCAGATGTACTAGGATCAGAACCATTGAATTCTAGATTTCCATCATTTTCAAGCCTACTAGCTTCACTATTCTCAATTTTTAAAAGCTCATTTAGATCATCATCGTCCTTCATCTCCAGGTTCTTCAAATCACAACTTTCATTGAAGATTACGTGAACGCTTTTATCAATGCATAGTGTTCTTTTGTTGAAAACTCTTTAAGCTATGGTTGATGATGAAAATCCTACAAGACACCTTCATCACTTTTGTGATCAAACTTTCTGAGATCATCCTTGCCATTGTTCAGCACAAAACACTTGCATCCAAAGGCCCTTAGGTAAATTAGCTTTGGTTTTCTTTTTATGCCATTCATATAGTGTTTTCTTCAAGATAGACCTGATCAAGCATCTGCAAGTCCTATAACACGCAGTATTGACAACTTAAGTCCAAAAGTTTTGATAAAGACTCAATGATCATGGTTTTGGCACTATCTACCATAGTTCTATTCTTCATTTATACCACACAGTTTTGTACAGGTGTTATGGGTGTTAGGAAGTTATGATTAATACCATTATATGCACAGAAGACATTAAGCTTCGTCTTTTCAAACTCAGTTCTATAGTCGGACTTGATCCCAAAAATAAATCTATTGAGCTTGGTTTGGATCATTTTAAATAAATATCATCAGCACATCAATTATCTCAGAATTCGACTTGAGAAAAATAGTTCACGTGAATCTTGAGTATTCATCCACAATCACAAGGATGTACGTCTTTCAACTTTGACTTTAGATTATCACAGGCCCACACAAATCCATATGTATTAACAAAAAACCCTTGAAGAACTTACTTGCTTCTTTTATTTGAATGATGATCTGTTTTTTTCCCTTTGACACATGCATCACACACTTTGTTGTCACTGAAGTTCAATTTTGGCAGACCACAGACCAGGTCCGTGGAGACAAGTTTGTTCAATAGATAATATCTCATATGACCTAGCCTCCAATGCCATAAGTTAAACATTTTCACTTTGAGCACTTATGCATGCTAGATAGTCTCCATGAGCTGTTTGTAGTTCTGCGACATACATGTTTTTCTTCGTCCTTGCCATCAGGATCACTTTCTTGGTGGAAAAATTGGTGAAAATGCATTTGTCTCATGAAAAATTAACTTAATTTCCCTTATTAGATATCTGGGAAACACTAAGAAGTCTGTATTTTGACCCCCTCACATAGTACACATTTTCAATGGAATCTTCAAGAGATTTCTCAACTTTACCAACTCCCAGAATGGAACCCTTCTTTCGATCACCAAAAGAGATACCTCCACGTTGAAGTGCTTTGAGTATAAGGAAGTTTTTGGTGTTTCCAGTCATGTGCTTCGAGCAACCAGTCAATGAACCAACACATAGTGCTACTTCTTTCACTCCCCTTCAACAAAGATCACTTACTTGACTTGGGAGTCAACTTCAATTTGAGTTCCAGTAAGCTGATAAGGGTGAAATAAGAGATTTTTTACGCAATGTGGAAGGCTATTTATTTTCTTGTTCTAGGTTTTACAAATGGGAACAAGTTCCCTTTTTATAGATATTTTTTGTCTAGAGTAGACTAAAATTTTTCTTGTGAAGCATTCCAGCAACGATAATCCCTTTTCAGATGGCCATTTCCACCACAATGAAGACTTAATAAATAATTTTAATAAGATAGATTCCTTGAGATTGACAGATGATTAGAGTCATTGAAGATGACCGATCTTCTTCATGAATGATCATCACGTAGAGTAGCACAATTACCAATATGAGACATCTATTTCTCATCCACGCACCTCTATATTTATTGTTAACTCTTGAATTCTCCAAAGTATTAGTTTAATTGTGACGATTGATAACCAAATATTTTTATTAGATTGGTGGAATCATCCATCCAATTGTTCTTACTATTACATATGAGTAATTTCACAATCTAGATTTCCTGATAAGAATTCTCTATGACATATCATTTTCTAAGGCAGTTGATCCTATTTCGTCGTTGGTGTTTTATTGTCCAAGACAGTTGTCGTATTCAATTTGTTTTAAAGAGAATATTTGAGAATTATCACCATGTTGTGGGCTTATTCTACGACATACTAGTTTTGTCTTAGACTTAATCTCCTTTTGATTTTTTATGTCTCTGATGTAGTTTGGATGGACGAGGTCCTTATTTATTGGAATAGAAGGCTTGGGTCTAATAGGACGAGCCATTGTTTAAGTTGTTGTGCTACTTGTTTCCTCTTCTGTTTTCTCTCCCTACTTTTGCAACTTAAGGCATTACTAGAGGTTATCTACCTTCTTGGTATTGGATTGCTTCATGATTGAAGCCTTTTGTGATATCATTGAGAGTGGATATCGATCCATGGTTTCTTGAAACCAACATTAGTTTCTCTATGGAACAATATTCTCTTGGACATTCTTTCTAGGTAGAGAGGTGATGCCCACAGGAGTAGACTAGTTCGGCGGCCTAGATATCGAAGATCCTCAACGAAGATTACACGCCCCGAGTCATTCTTTATAGTTGGGTGATTTATTATCATAGGAGTGGACTGTATGATTGGGAGACCTGGGTTGATTGTCACTTTTGATAGTGGGGCTAGGAGTAGACTAGTTGGGTTTATTATCATTCTTCCTAGTTGGGACACGAGTTTACTGGTTCTTGGTTACTTTGGCTTTGAACTTGGAAAATGTTTATGGATTCTTACAGTGTTATTTTTTTCTTATAGACTTAGTTATACTTTGTACCTTTTAGACTTATGGGGCTCTACACGGATTTTATTAAACTTCTGCACGAGTGTATCTTTTGGGAATATGGGAATCCAATTCTATTTAGTATAGAAGTACTTAAATTTACTTTTGGTATACTCGTGTGCATTATTTTCATATTTTTCTTGACCTTTTGATGTCTAATGAGTACCTTGTTTTGGTAGTTATGTTACACTGTGCTTGTAACACCTAAGAAAAATTTTTGAACTAAGACTCGAATCGCTTTTTATAGTGAGTGAGATTTTACAAAGGAATTAAAAATTTCTTAAGTGTTAAGGTAATTATATAGCACCTTTAGATACAAAAAGAACTGAATTGGAAATAGGAAAATCTGAGTTTTTGCAAGTTATGCTTAAGTTATGAGTTTTTGATCAACTTCAAATGATCATAACTATTAGTACATGATGATTTAGGTGTTCCATAAGATATTAAATTAAATATATTTGAATTATATTTTCAACGCTGCTGAGTTTTCTAAGTTTTGAGGTCGGATGAGTGAGATATGCCCTTTTAAAGTTGCACTATCCAATTAAGGAAAGTTACCCAAAAATATGAGGGGTATTTGCAAGTAATCGGATTTAAGTAGTAAGGTTTTAGGTGTATAAAATAATTAGAATTAGTTTCATTTATCCCAAAAAGTGTTTAGGGTTTTAAGGAGAAGATTCAAGAGGAGAAAAAAGGAAAGGATCAAGTCGTTCGTTGAAGTTCGAGAGTTTTGTTGCAGATTTTCGCAATGGGTTTGATCCCTAAGGGTTATGTAAGCTTCCATAGTGTTGGGTTTGTTCATTCATACGCCAGTCATGATTTATTTAGCATAATTTAGTACTTGAAATTTAAGGATTTAAGTTCTTGATAAGTGTTCTTGAAGTTTCATTATCGATTAAGATTGGATGTTAGATTTTACTTGGGTGAGCATGTAATGATCATATCTTAGAATATAAAGATTTATGTGAGACAGAACGTATTCCAATTAAAGTTTCTTGAATCTACTTTCCAACTACTTCAATTTCTTGACTAATTAATGGCTCAAAACTATCACATTTTCATCTTTTAATTGTCATTCTCTTTTTCTCTCAAAGCCTAAGGAAAAATAAAAGTAGAAAACTCCATTCAAGATTTTTTCAAGATTCTTCTTCAAGAGATTTCAAGAAAATAATTTAAGAATCATAAGAAAGGTTTCTTGATTGTTTACCTTCAAGCAAGGGTTTCAAGGATCTTAATCATGCTTTGCTTCAAGATTCTTCAAGAACCTTATTCTTCTAGGTACAAGACTATCATAGTTTTGGACTAGTTCGTCCTCGCTCCTTACATCTACTTTCAAATATGTAAAAGAGAAATCTGGGATCTTATCCCTAGATTTGAGTATTCTTGAGATAAGTTGATTTGTGTTCTTGAGCTCATGGTTCTTTTTCAACATTTTTCCCAATTATTGAGTTTTAAACTGTGTTTGAGGAAGTAAGTATGAGAATGAGAAGGGTCGTACATATGATTTCCATATTGTTATTTACACCCTCAATTCGAGTTATTCATGCCCATAAATTTCGCATGAATTCCATAAGTTGAGTATCTTTGAGAGGACTAGTATATTCAAGTTATAACTCTTGAGTATTGAGTTTCCAAACCTTTTGAGATTATATTCCTATTCATGGACCACTATATGTTCCCATAAAGCCCTTGAGTTGAGTAGTTCATCCCTATAATTCCGCATGAACTGTTTGAGTTGAGCAGTCTTGAGATTAGATCTATCATTAACATTCTTGAGTTGAGTCGTTCATGTCAATAATTCCATTCGAACCCTATAATTAGAGTAATAAAGTTTTAGAAGCTTTTTTAATCCAATAGTTTAGTTCTTAAATAGTGTTTTGAGGAATTAAGGATTAGTTGAGAAAAGAGTTTCTAAAGCGTGATTAGTATAAAAATTGAGTTTGTCATCAAATGTATAAGTAGTATGGTATTAGATATACCATCAATGTTTATGAAGTATGACTTTTCTAGTCATCAATGATCATATTATAATATATATAAAATATTCTTGAGTAAGAGTAGAGTTGAGTTCATTTTATTTAAAATGATATATGGGAACTAAGTATTCCCAAGAGAAAATTTTCACATTTAAGATGAGTGGAAACTGAGATTTCTAAAAGAGTTTTGAGCAGTTTGAGTACCATCTCTTTTCAGAAAAAGATTTTTGAGTAATCATCTCAAAAAACAGAAAAGGCTATGTTCTAAACATATGAGCTAGTATATTTTTGGAGTAGTATTGAGTACCAATACGAGGGAGAGTTTATATAAACTTACAACCTCTATAAACCATATGGACAATGTGGGTAGAAAGGGTCATATTTTTTAGATGAATCCTTACTGTTTTTTTAGCATAGACTAGTGGTTCCACTTAGTGAGTAGGTCTTATACAATGACAAAGTATATGACAATTCTGGCAGCATGGACGAGACATTGTATCATTATATAACTCATAGTGTTGGTTATCGATTAGAGAAACTCCCACACAAATATTATTATTTTTATATACATAGATTTTTAATTAGTGTTTTCATGTACAAATAGAGTTTATGTTGTATCCTTGCATATAAACTAAGTATATTTTATTCTTAAGTACATTGATTTTCAATCTACTGTTTTAAAAGCTTTCCATATATATTGCATCATTTAATGTTACTTTATCCTTGAGTATCTTGAGTTGCGTACTTTTGAGTTGAGTTTCATATCTTTGATTTGAGTATCTTATTCTTGAGTTGAGTTGGGCGAGTTTAGAAGAGGTATGTATGTTTCTTTTTATCTAGTTTAAGACTATGTTTATGGTTTACAATTCCCCTTTTATGTTCGTACATTCTACGTATTAAGGCATTAGGGAGTCATTTTATGATGCAGTTACAGGCATTCAGGGTGATCAACATGTGCTTCGTTGATACCACCTGAGTTCTAATAAGCTATGGTGAGATTCTTTGCTCCTGGAGGGTTCCACTTGTACTTTGAGTTATATCAGTTGTTAGGATATTGTGGGTCTTCTCCCAAGTTCCATATTTTCTAGTTAGAGGCTTCATAGATAGACTGTAGATATTTAGAATATCTGTTTATTTATTTTATTAAATGGTTTAAAGACTGAAGTTTCCTATGTAATGGCAAGTTGAGTATTTATTTTATTCATAGTTTTTTATTTGAGTTAAAGCTTTGTATTTAAGTTTCATGAGATTTTATTCAATTTTTAAGATTTATATGCTTGATTTAGTCTTCTGCTTGTAGTCAGATAGGACGAAGGTTCGCTTGGAGACCAACAATATTTCTCAAGTGCCGGCCATGTCCAGGGTGTAGGCTAAGGTCGTGACAATACTACTTTCTGTGACGTCGGTCTTAGTGTAAGCTACAAGCAGTAATCGTTCTATCCGTCTTATGAAACTTATAAATATCAAAGACGAGTGAGCGCTTCGTGTCTTGGACCAACATGTCTCCTTTTGTACATATGTTAATTTTTCTTTTGCCTTTGAGATGACTTTTTATGGTCCACTTGTGACACTAGTATTTATCGGATAAGATAACTCAGTAAGCATGACTTCCAGGTTCTGGAAGGGTTTCCATTGTATATACTTTTTGGTTTGCTTTCTGTTTTTTTTTTTGTCTTTTCTTAGTTTTAGTATTACTATGTGTAGTTCCATTCTAATACTCACTACTTCTCATTCTTTTTATGAGTCTTCTTACCTATTGGTGGGCGTTAGAAAGTGTCATCATGAATTTGTTAGTCGAGTCGTGATTGATGATCGAGAACAGATTAGCCACCACGTCAATTTTTTTTCGAAAACTCTTTCATAGTCTAGAATACTCTTGATACCCAATTTTGACCTTGCTTTCATTAAATCACATTTGATTGATCATCTCAGTTATTAAAAAAATATAATTATATCTATCAATAATAATATCATTATGATACTATTGTTGTCACAATCATAGAATCATATCATATATTTATATAAAAATGAATCCTAGGCCCGCCTATGTAGCGCAACAACAAGCAAGAATTTCATTTGAAATTAATTTATTTCCAAAACAAGCCTTCATTTTTTCATGAAAATATGTGACTTTTATGAATAGTTGAGACTTTAATGAAGAGTTGTGACTTTTATCAAAAGTTGTAACTTTTATGAAAAGTTGCGACTTTAATGAAGAGTTGCGACCTCTTTCAAAATTTGTGACTTTTACGAAAAGTTGCGGCTTTAATGAAAAGTTGTGACTTTAATGAAAAGGTGCGACTTTATGAAAAGTTACGACTTCTATGGAAGGTTGTGAACTTTCCGAAGGGTTGCAACTTTTTCAAATAGTTGTAACCTTTCTGATAAGTCACAACAAACATTTGTTCATACTATCCTTTTTTGTCTATAAATAGAGGGATTTTCTCTTATTTAAAAAAAAATTGATCTTATTTTCTACTTCCACAAAATTAAGTATTCGTTTGATTTTCTCTAGTTGAGTAATTTACTGATACTACTGTTTTAATGGATATTATGCATTCAGTGGACTCAATTTTTTTCTTTCTATTGCATTCTATATTTATATATCCTGGTATATTTTCTTACACTCATTAATTTATGCATATAATATTAATTATTGTTTTTATGTACATGTTTTAAACTCTGTTGTTTATGTTTCTGCAAAGTTATTGTCTCCGATTATATTGAACATATACACTTATAGTACGTATATTCATTGTGCACAAAATAATTATTGTACTCAGCCCAAGAATTTATGTTTTGATATTCTATATTACATTCTATAACTTAAAAGTACTATACATAAACTTAAATATTATTTATTTTTACATAGATATGTAATTTCTCACTTATCAATTGAAGAAATTCATTATGCAAATTTAAAAGTTTTAATTGCTTTAATGTTCAAGCGTAATTTCTTTTTTGAATATGTTAACAAACTTTTGAATTTTCAGTATAATCTGAGCAACTTAAATGATTCTTTTTATCATGAAATGCCTTTGTATATATATTCTTATTTTCTTCTTTATTTTCTTTTTAATGTTAATCAAATAACCAATGATTTATTATTTCGTGAATAATTCATTCATTAGAGGTTATTGGGTTATGTGATAATGACAAATAATGAAATTCATGTTGGAATATTGCTAATATTTTTTATGAACCTATTTTCCATTAGTTTTAATGTATGAATATCAGTAAAAAATTATTTACAGTTTCAATGCAATAATTATTTATGATAGCATGAGCGCGAAAAAGTTACCTAGTTAATAAGATACTTTTTTTTTTCTTAAAAAAGTCACTTCTATCACTTTATGTTTCATTTTATTTTAAATTTCATACTTACTAAAATAATACAAATCATCAAGGAAAATTTTAAATATTATACTTATACATACAATTATATATTACAATAGTTATTAAATTACTAGTCAAATGAATTGATTTAAATAACGAAATGACACAAAAAATACTTCAACTATTTGGCTACAGAATAAAGGCCCAAATGCAGCAGCCTAAACATCAACCCATCAGCCCTCTTCACAATCCCTACTTCCCACTTTTTCCTCATAAAACTACCTATAATACCAACTTTCTCTTACATTTTTTAGGGTTTTACACCCCCCCCCCACGCTCCAGCAAAAGTCCCTCATAAGTCATAAGCCGTCGGAGCCCCTCCCTCTCTCTCCCCCCATTTCGTTTTAAAAAAATCTCCATTGTTCTTTACCTGTTTATAGAGGTTTTCAGTCTTTATTTATGATGTGGCTATGTCAATCACGTGAAGTCTGTCGAGTACATCAAAAGTTCCATCGTTTGAGCTTTAGTCGTTATCTTTGACCAATTTCAAAATATGAAATTAAAATTTCTGCTCAACAATTCAAGGACTCTAATTTCTACTATAAATGCCTATTTTCAAGTTCGTTTCCAGAGGTTTTTTGAGATACTCTTTTACACGTACCAATTTGGCTGCCCCTCATCCTTTGTTCATACCTTGTTTTTGAGTTGCATCTCCTCTTCAAATTTTCAAAACATAAACATTTTTTTTTTTTTTTGATTAATCATGTTGTTTTGTTTGTGAGTAAGTCAGATTTTAATAGATCTAGAACCTCGCCATTGTTCACTTCCATATAAAAGGTCAGTATGAATATTCTATTCTTCCTTCAATACGTAGTCGTTTTTACGTATTTGTGTGGTTTATTAAAAATATATTAATGTAATACAAGTTGATGAACTATCTATTTAAACTTATAACATATGATAAATCTTTTTCTATATCAGAAGTTACATTCTATCTGAACTAATTATTTTTGTATATAGAAATCATGTATTTCTTGGAATTGACGTCATATGTGTATCTAAATTGAATGATTTTAGGGCTTAGTTAAAATTACTCTCTCAATGAGAATTTTATATTTATTATAAACATAGATTTCTTTCAATATAATAAAGCATGATTTGTTAGTATCTTTTTAGAAATAAATATGTATGTTTGAACTAGCATGAATGATCCTTTAATCAGAAAAAAAAAGCATGACTCACCATGTTCAATTTCCTTTAATCAAAACTATACTTTACTTCATTTTGATATGGTTTGGTTTGTTTCTTCCTGTTAATTTATATTGTTTGATTTCACTATATCATTTTTTTGATATTGTGCTTTGGTTTGCATTCACTTTTACAAAACATAGTTTTTCTAAATTTTTTTCTCTATTTTATTTCTACATGTACACTTTGGGACAAAAATGGAGCCTTGATTCAAGAATGTTGCAAAAAAGTTGAGTCTCATAGATTCGATATTATAATCAAACCCGCACATGGAGTCACTAGACATTTTACACATTCCGAAATAGCAAGCAAAAACAAACGGTACTCACTTGAAGTCACTCATGGATACTCATCTTTTTTTAGTATTTATTTGCATACTTAGTTTTCTTTAAATGTTAAACTAGCTTGTGTGATTTGAATGCATCTTGGTCTTGTATTCACAATCACTAACATAACATAGAGGCTTTGGTTTGGGTACTTCATATTAAAAATAAACCATTGTGGCCGCAACAGCTTTTAATTTTTATTTTTTCAAATAGAAAAAGAATCAAATTTCTATTTAGAACCAAGTTTTTACATGCTTACCTTAATTAAGCCTTCAGACCTTGAGAATCATTTTTTTAACACTTGACTATTTTCTTTCAATTGAAAACAAAAGGGAGCAACTATTTTTAAAATTAATCTGGCCCATTCTTAAAATTTGTAAAGATTATTACAGTATTATACTTGGGTTTCCATCTTCAAGTGTACAACATTTTTAAATATTGAGAAAACTTATTACTGTTTTCTCATCTTCCTAAGGCTAAATTTGTATCTAATTACACATTTATGGTATTTTTGGTCAAGACATTTAAGCAATTCACCTTTTAGTGAATATTTTGGTACTAATAAAGGATGGTTTGATTTATTATTTCGTTATTTTATAAACTTAACAACATGAAAAGTAGTTTATGCAAGGGATTTCATTAACTTATATTAGAAGTATTCATATATATACTATTTATCTACTTAGTGAATTTTGAAGCCTATATATTTTCTTTATATGGGTAATTCTCTTAACATACTAGTAATGCCTTATTAGTTATATTCTTATTTTCACTTACATCATATTTTTAATCAATTATATATTTTTGTCAACCTACGTTTTGTTGGTAATAATATTTGATAGATCTTAAATGATGCTTAATCTCGTCCCTTTAGGATAACTTTAACCCTTCTTTAGAATCACATAAGTTAAGTAGACCATCAATTGAAGTTAATTTTAGCATTACTTCACAAAATATTTAAATGTCCTAATTTACGTAAAATATAATCAGGTGGTGAGTCCCTAAGTCAAATAATTTAGGAATCATTGGTAGTACATTATTTGTCATGGAGTTAAAATGGGGTATGACAACAAACTCATCTTGAACACCTCGAGATCCAAACCAAATGTCACGCTAGAACAAACTCGGTATTTTAGAGATAACCACATTAATGAATTATAATCTGAGCACTTTTTCCCAGAATATTGACCGATGTCAAACACTGCCCAAAAACATAAAAATCAAGTTCCTAATGACACAAACTAAAGCCGAGGCCCTCAGAACCAGAACCATGCTAGGACAATATGGACCTTTTAGAGCTTTTAATTTTTTTTTATTCGACATCACATTCTCCGGATGTTGGCTAAAGTCAACTCTTTCACTTAAAAAGCCTTTCAAATGGAAAAACTTGATCAAAACTCTCACGATCACCTCAGAAAGCATCCCACTCAATCCAACAAGACACAAAAGCTTCAAGGAAGCTCTGGGTAGGGGAAAACAGTAAAAACATGCAAGAAAATATTCTTTACCATGGGGGTCATTACAAGAATGTAATATAGGAGATAAAAGGAATGATGACAAATATATGTGACAAAAGATATGTCAGTTTCATTTGTTAGTCGAGCGTTTGATCAAAATAAGAGAACAAGGAAAAATTTAAAAATATGTTGAACCATTTGTGAATGCAAATAAATGTTAGTACAAGTAAAAAATAGAGGGAGATTAGAAAATCCAAATTTCATGGGTTTACCATAGTCTTTGAATCACAAAGTTGCTCCACATGACAAGGCATACCTTAATGGATAGAAGCTATTTTATGATATGTAGGACGACGAAGCTCAAAAGGTAAAGCATGCATAGATTATAGGAAACTAAAGCCAATAAAGTATAATAAGAAAAATAAGAGATATTGCAGAATTAGCATAATTAGAGATAAAAGAGAAAAATCGAACGATCAAGAGACATAGACGAAGGAATATAATTGGAGGTGCTATCCAAAAAATCTATCCAATACTAAGGTTTATAATGCACGCCAATCAACCGATGATACGTCAATATCAGTAACAACCACAACACCTCACTGTCGACAGGAGACTAATCTAACAAGACTAAAACCTACAAGACAAAATATATATTCAAGCCTAAACAATAACCTAATCGGAACCCATAAGCTCGAAAGATACACAACAAACATACCCCAACCAACCCCCATAAGATTGGCTTGTGGAAACAACAATAAATTATACCCGTGATCGGTCTTCTTTAATCTTCAACTAAATAAGTAATAAAAATTACCCCACTAATTTGATACATATAATTACAAATAGTCCTACATAACTATTTAGAATCTATCGAAAAGTATAAGATGCATGGAATATGAGTTTGACAATTGTTGATTACCGTAAAGTTTAAATATGTGATTTCGACCTATAAGTTTTCTTACGCTTATTATATTGTAATTCATGTTTTGATATATTGAAATAGGGAATTAAATTAAAGATATACTGTAGTACTTGAATACAATTACGGTTATGTTATTTGGAGGCCAAGACTTAACCTTAATCTTGGATATAAGAAACAGAAGACTTGATATACCAATTGACCTCAAGATTAGGAACTTGAATATAGATTTGTGTTTGACGATTTTTGCGAATATAGGCCAAAAGTATTGAACGATGTATGTCTATGAACTTGTTTATTTAAGAACATTGTATACTTGATAGATTGGAAACATTCTTAAGCATGAGGAAAGGAAAATCGTTGCAGAAATAGTTTTCTTGACTTCGGTTCTTCGGTGGAGGCATGTTATTGTTTATGCTATTCGATAGTAAACTCTTAATAGTGATTGATATTTATTGAATAATATTGTGAAGTTTTCTATGTACTTGATTGTTTGGTTGTGTCTCTTGGTTGTGTGTTTTGATATTGGTCTAAAATGCTGAGTAGAATTTATATTTTTGAATCCTCTTTATCGAAATTATATCTTGAATGAACAAGGATTGATGAAATATTATCAATGAATAGAAATTGGTGATAATAAATAATAAATTAGCCGTATAATTGGATCGAAGTGTCACGTTCTGACACAGTATTGTTGGATCGGAGTGTCATGTTCCGACACGATATAATTGGATCAAAGTGTCACGTTTCGACACGCTATAATTGGATAGGAGTGTCACATTCTGATACAATATAATTGGATGGGAGTGTCACATTCTGAAACGGTATTTTTGGATCGGAGTGTCACGTTTTGACACAGAATAATTGGATATGATTTTCACGTTACGACAAGATAATAGTAAAGGAAAGTTATAATAAATTAACGAAATGTAGTCAATCTCAAAGAACTCAATTCCCCAAATGATTTAGTTGGAGGCATGAGTTCTCATGAATGATCTAGATATTGTTGACTTATTGCATACTTACTTTAGTGTTGTTGACACTTGTTCATGTTGTTTGTTGGTTATCACATGTTAAGTGCTATAGTTGAGTACATGCTATTATTCATTGTATATTCGTTTCTATTTTTGGTTGGCCGATGATACCTACTCAGTAAATGTTGCCACGTAATGAGCCCAACTTTTTTTTTCTTTGTTTTCCTTTTATGAAGTGCAACGAGTGTACCAACGACTTTTACTTTCCCTCAGCTCTAGTCAACCTCCTGCATATCAGGTCCCAGGGTGAGCTATTCATTCAAGCCCGTGGTGGATTTTCTTGGTCATGACTTGACGTCCTATATTTTCGGACACATACCATTCTACTATTTTATTTTAGTGTAGTTGATATTCTTAGACTTAGTATTTGGAGACTAGATGTCCTTGATATGATGACTTTCAGGTTTTGGGAAATGATACATTAATAAGTTTTGGAGCTTCCACATTATTTGGTTATTCATAGTTGAATTAAAGGTATATGTTGGGGTTCAGATTCCCTGGTTCGCCCACCTAGGAGTTTCAGTGTGGGTGCCACTCATGACTCAATTTGGGTCGTGACTGTCACAACCCAAAACGAGTCATGAGTGACACCCATACTTAACCTCATAAGTGGACGAACTAAGGAATCCAAACCTCAATATATGCCAATAATTCAACTACGAATAACAAAAATAATGCGGAAGCTTCAAAACTTATTAAAGTATCATTTTCCAGACCTTAAAGTCATCACATCAAGGACATCTATTCTTCATATACTAAGTTTAAGAATATCAAATACACAAAATAAAAGAACAAAATAGTATGTATCAGAAATCATAGGACATCATGTCATGACCGAGAGAATCTAACACGAGCTTGAATAAATAGCTCACCCTGGAACCTGATATGCTGGAGACTGGGTAGAGTTGAGGGAAATTTGAAGTCATTGGTACACTCACTGCACTACATAAAAGGATAACAAAGAAAAACACAAGTAGGGCTAAGTACGGGGCAACATGTAGTGAGTAGGTATCATCGGCCAACCCAAAATAGAAACTAATATACAATGAGTAATAGTATGAACTCAACTATAAAACTTAACAGGTGATAAATTACAAATAATATGAACAAGTGTCAACAACACTAAAGTAAGTATATAATAAGTCTACCATATCAAGATCATCCATGAGGAATCGTGCCTCCAACAAAACCATTTGGGGAATTGAGTTCTTTTATATTTAGTTAATTCTTTTCATTCAATATGTTTTTACTTTATTATTATGGTGTCTGAACGTGACACTTCGATCCAATTATACCATGTCGGAACGTGACACTCCGATCCAAGAATACCGTTTCGAAACGTTACACTCCGATCCAAGAATGCTGTATCAGAACGTGAAACTCTGATCCAAGAATACCGTGTCGGAACTGGACACTCCAATCCAATTATACCGTGTCGGAACGTGACACTCCAATCCAATTATCCCGTGTTGGAATGTGAAACTCCAATTCAATTATACTACTAATTTATCATTTATATCACCACATTCAATTCATTGATAATATTTCATCAAGCCTTATTTATTCAAGGAATTACTTCGATAGAGAGGATTTCAGATTATAAATCTCACGGCCTCAGGTTTTTAGACCAATCACAAACCACACAATCAAGTCACACAATCAATGATTCAAGTGCATAGAGAACTTTATATTATCATGCAATGCGTATCAATCACTATAATGAGTTTAGTATCAAATATCATAAACCATAACCTACCCCCACCGAAGAACCAAAGTCAAGCAAGTTACTTCTTCAATACTTTTTCTTTCCTAAATGCCTCCGATTCATTCCAATCTATCAAGCATATATGCATAATTTATTAGTTAACGAGTCTATAAACACTTACATTATTTTATGTGCAGCCTAAACCCTACAAAACATCTAACTTATAATCTACTTTTCTAAAACTTAAACCTAAGGGTAAGTCTTAATTCCTCCAATTAGTATAACTTTAATGGAATTTAAATAACCCAATACACCTAATATTTTATTACCTAACTCTATATTTTAAAACTTGACTCATAACGTGATAGCTATAGAAAGAATTGGAAAATTAAGGTTATATCTATGTTCAGTAACTTCTACCATACAAACCAAAACAAAGTATAACATAATTTTTAAAACACCCATATGCAAATATTCCCAATTTCATCATATAAATATCAAACGTTATTACCCCGCCTTACTTTCTTGCTGCTCATAATACTTGGACTCAATTTTCCAATAAATAATTATGTGCAAAAATTTAAAACATTCCAATGGTTTTTATTCTTCAGTCAATCATTACGTCATCATTACATGCAATTAAACCCACCAAATTTAATAACCTATGTTTCACAGAACCCAACATGAAATACTCCCATAATTATAAACCTACAACATGTGCGGCTTATAATGACTCAATCGCTTATTTCCCAAATTAAATTCATACCTGATTGATCCTTCCTCCTGTGCGGCTTATGCACAAGCGCCCGAACTTCCTTTTATTTTCTTTTTATCTAATGACTCAAAATTAATAAACCCTCCTTTTATATTATTTTAAATATAATAAAAAGTGGTTTACTATTAATTTTAATGCTATTTTATTTCATCACCAACTAAGTATATTATTAAAAGTACCCCAATAATTCCCTAATTCTAACTATAAATAGTCCAAAATATCCCTTTAGAACCTATGAAATCATTATATGCAATAAAAAAGTTCTTGTACTCAAAATGACCAAATGAATCGATACATAAGATACCAATTTACCCGCCGTTTGTCCTCGAACAATTAAAGTTGGTGAGGGTAAGGAAGGGCAGTACAATAAACTAAATGTATGAATATCCGTTGTGCATATCATGCTCAGTCTTTAAATGTCTTACCTCAAATCCATCAAACCAACCAATGAGAGAACTACATCCCCTCTAATATTATGTCTCAAATAAGGTCATATTACTACTGAAGTGGTAGTTATTGTTGTATGTAAGCTCAACTAACAGCAAAATGTGTTTTCAATAGTCATCAAAACTAATCGTACACACATATGCAACATGTTCTCAAGGACCTTCACATAGCCATTCGATAGAATCTTTTCACACATAACCATGATAAAATCTCAAAACAAATACGGATATATTTAGTAGTGAACTTGAAGAAACCACCACACAGTCATAGTTCACACACCGTCATAAATCTTATCAATAGTTTCTTCTCACATAATAAACCTTTCACGAGCTTAAGTTATAAAAATTTAAACTTTAGACATTAGGTGCTCATCAAGAAAGAACTAAACTTATCTGACCCAAATAAGAAATTATCAAGTAACCACTTATCGAGTGATACACCCAAGCCATCATTTGTATCAAAGTATTCTTACGAGCCTCAAACAAGGCTAATAACAATAGTTTCAAATTTGATAGTATTTCTATTTAATCACACCCAAAATTAACTTCACACTACTTCCACATACCATGCTTGATCTATATTTCTAAACCATCACACACCTCATGCCAACACTTAGAAAATTCTTGGCCACTAAAATATTCGGTATACTATATGCTCATAACCTCTATTAACCATCAAATCTTGCACCTTAACATTCTATATAGTCCCATCAATAGAGGAGTATTAACCGAACTCTAAATTCTTGACTACCATGTAGAATTATATCTCACCTTGTAGATTATTATTAAGTCATTTATCATAATTTGATAATTCTAACCCCACATAAAGACTAATTTTTTCATACCTCACTATTTGTCACCCAAATCAAAATTCAATCCATATAAAAGTCAATGGTATCCTCCTAGTAAGTCTGTAGTGAACTAGTTCACATCTCACGGTCATATCTAAATTTGTAGGAAAAAATCAATATAACCTTCAACTACACCCCAAGAGTTTATATGAGAGGTCTTATTCCTTCACCAATAACCTATAATACTTTAACTTATACTCTAAACTAACGCTTTAAAGTGAAATCCTCCTTCAGTGCTTTAATAATCAAACGTAACAATTTTTTCAATCAAAACTATGGATTGGTCCTTCCACATGTTTAATATCTAATGTACACTATTTATTATTTATTTTTATTTTACCTCACAAATTCATACCTTTATAAAATATACCTCCAAAAAAGGTAGATTCAAAATGAAATGTTTGAATTGTAAATCGAACAATGTAACTCAATCTTCTTATCTATCAACATGACTTATACCTTGAAGTTTTTATGAATTTACATACCTTAATTTCTCGTTGATCGCCTCTACATCGATCTTATCATATCCTTCGCTAAATGTTTGACGCAGTTATTAATAAACTCAAAATCACAATAGAACTTATCATCATACTCGAGTTGAGCGTATGTATACTCCTTTCTTAAGTATTATTACATAGCTTTTAACTAATTTAATAAACACGTGACACCAAAACCATGACCATATTAAAATATATGAAACTACATGTCTTAGAACCCAATCCTAGACCTCCAAAAGATACCCCTTTATCCCTTGCAATTAGAGAAATTGTACCTCTTTCTGAAGATTGCATTATATCCCACAATTTTTTTTCCCATTATGACTCCAACTCTTTTAAATTACACTCAAGTAGTGTCCCTACATCTGCTAGAACTTTCCATACAACCCCTTATCCACATTACGAACTCTAATAACCTCCGTTGTCTTAAATTAATATTTCTCTTATTTAAAATTATATTAAAACACCTCATAATACACAATATAAATACATTGCCTCTACAATTTTAATGCAAGCACAACCCAAACACTGCTGTTATTCGGACAAAAAAAATTTATCTTGCGGAGATCCGAATCCAATCTCCACCATTTAAATCAACCACAAAGATGTCAGGAACACATAGTTCAAATTTTAGCCCAATCCCATGTGTAGATAATTGAGAAACACGATCTGACGGTTGCTGGTCGGAGAAAAGGTATGCAACAAAATAAATATTTTTCTTCTCTCTTCTCTCTTCTCTCTTGTTGAAAGCTCTCTCAAAACCTCTCTTATGTACTAATGTATTTCAAGGAGAATACTAATGAGTAGTTCAGTTTTTCTCTTAAGATCATCCTCTATTTGTATAATTATGTTTTTCCTTACAAACTCAAAATCAGCTACAAATTGGATTATAATTTCAATTCTTTTTCTAATAGAATTTGAAACCAAATAAAGAGAATAATTTGAATCTTTTTTCAAGTAGGATTCAGCCTAGTTCCCATCTCTTAAGAAAATACTAATTTTTTATATCAGAACCAGTGAAACACTTTCAAGACTTTGTTGCCACTAAAACTGATTCTAAATAAGAGTTTTCGATATTAGTACAACAACCATAAATCATATAGGTCATATATCACTTTCTCTTTTAACCATCATGCTTAGATAAACCTTTTCATTATTGAGACATGAACCTTTTCCTCGACATGACACCTTAAACTTTGGTATAACAATTAAATTTAAGGGACTATTTTCTATTTTATAAGCATTTTCTTAGTAAAATCTTCAATATACTTTACCCAAAGTATACTCACTAGGATTTTTTTTCTATATATTTGTCATTCTAGTATGAATCTACTTTTTGAAGATTAAGATAAAATGTCCAGTACTCCTTTAAACTCCTCAAAATACACATCAAAACATGATTGCTTTAATACCATACTCAATATCGACCACTAAAATTTTCTTTAAAATAATGCTCAATCTAAGCGCCTGTAGTATTAAACTAGTTGGTTTCTCAAATGCGAATGAAACACTAAATCTTATTATCTGACCATGTCATACAACTAGTAACTCCTTCAGTAGTTAGTGTTCTTACTTGACAATTGACGTAATCGTTTCCATATAACCCTAGTACTGCCACGCCGTGAAAGTCCATTACATATCTCCCTAGAGAACATCATACCTATCCATAAGATCATAACCAAATAGCCCAGATATTTCTACCCATTGAATAATTGCATAACATTATTGAATATGTTCTCTCTATATCCCAAACAATTTGTTTTACTTCTTAGATCAATTCAATAACAAAAATAACATGCTTCCTAACTCTAACCAAGCAAGCCTCAATGAATTTCTATAATATACCCTCACTCTATGAAGTCATAGCAGTGTCTTTACTAATCGACACTCAACATGAGACTCTCTCCACATATTGCAATCGAGAAAATATACCTAGTTCTTTTTGTTGTTTCTATTTCAACTTCTAATACTCTAGTACTAATAATATTTGAAATATAGTGAACATGTTAAGATACCAATTTGTATCACCTAGATGGAAAATAGATTCAAGTTGTAGCACGAAAGAAAGAAAAGATTTTTACTAAGTCTTATAGCTTCTCGATAAAAAGTAAAGGCTTCCCCGTACCGTTCGGCAATACTCTACTAGATTTGTGTTTGTGTGATGCGATCACCGAGCCTAAGGCTTTGATATCAAGTTTGTCATGACCCAAAATGAGTCGTGAGTGACACCCATAATTAACCTCCTAAGTTTGTGAACAAAGGAATCCAAACCTCAATATATGCCAATAATTCAACTACGAATAACAAAAATAATGTGAAAGCTTAAAAACTTATTAAAGTATCATTTTCCAAAACCTTAAAGGCATCACATCAAGGACATCTATTCTTCATATAGTAAGTTTAAGAATATCAAATACACAAAAATAAAAGAACAAAATAGTATGTGTCAGAAAACATAGGACATCATGTCATGACCGAGAGAATCTAACACGAGCTTGAATGAATAGCTCACCCTGACCTGATACGCTGGAGACTGGCTAGAGCTGAGGGAAATTTGAAATTATTGGTACACTCGCTGCACTCCATAAAAGGAAAACAAAGAAAAACACAAGTAGGGCTCAATACGGGGCAACATGTAGTGAGTAGGTATCATCGGCCAACCCAAAATAGAAAGTAATATATAATGAATAATAGTATGAACTCAATTATAAAACTTAATTTGTGATAAACAACAAATAACATGACCAACTTTCAACAACGCTAAACTAAGTATTTAATAAGTCAAAAATATCAAGATCATCCATGAGGACTCATGACTCAAACAAAACTATTTGGGGAATTGAGTTCTTTGAGATTGAGTACATTCCGTTAATTCAACATGTTTTTCCTTTAATATTATGGTGTTGGAAGATGAAACTCCAATCCAATTATACCGTGTCGGAAGGTGACACTCCGATCCAGTTATACCGTGTTGGAATGTGACACTCAGATCCAAGAATATCGTGTCGCACTCCAATCCAAGAATACTGTTTCTAAACTCACACTTCGATCCAAGAATATCATGTTTGAATATGACACTCTGATCCAATAATACCGTGTCAAAACATGACACTCCGATTCAATTATACTATTAATTTATCATTTATATAGCCATTTTCAATTCATTGATAATGTTTTGCCAAGTCTTCTTTATTCAAGATATCACTTCGATAGAAAGGATTTCTGATGATAAATCTCATGGCCTCAGGGTTTTAGACCATTCACAAACGACTCAACCAAGTCACACAATCACAAAATCAAATACATAGAGAACTTCACAGTATCATTAAATGCATATCAGTTATTATTAGGAGTTTATTATCAAATAGAATAAAGCATAAACCTACCTCCAACAAAGAAGCAAAGTCAAGCAAGCTACTTCTCCAATATATTTTCTTTCCTTAATGTCTCTGAATCTTTCCAATATTCTATCAAGTATATATGCATAATTTATAAGTTAACGAGTCCATAAACACTTACATATTTTATGTGCAGCCTAAACCCAACAACTCCTCTAACATATGATCAATTTTTCTAAAATTTAAACCTAAGGGTATGTCTTAGTTTCTCCAATTAGCATAACTTTAGTGAAATTTAAATAACCCGATACACCTAATAATTAATTATCGAACACAACATTTTAAAACTTGACTCGTAACAAGATAACTATAGAAATATTTGGAAATTTAAAGTTACGTCAATGTCCAGTAACCTCTATCAAGGAAAACCAAACCAAAATATAACAATTTAAAACACCCATATGCAAATATTCCCATTTTCATCATATAAATATTAAAGTTTATTACACCACCTTAGTCTCTTACTGCTCATAATACTTGGCCTCAATTTTCCAAACAATAATTACGCATTGTTTGTTATTCTTCATTCAATCATTCCTCCATCATAACATGCAATTAAACCCACAAAATTTAATAACCTGCAAATTTAATAGCCTATGTTTCACAGAACCCAACATGAAATACTCCCTTCATTATCAACCTACATCATGTGATATTTACCTAAAACAAAATTTCCCAAACAAAATTCATACCTGAATTGATCCTTCCTCCTGTGCACTTATGCACAATAACTCAAACTCCCTTCTATTTTCTTTTTATCTAATGACTCAAAATAATAAAACCCTCCGTACTTATTATTATAAATAGGGATAATGCCCAAGTACCCCCTCAACCTATGCCCGAAATCTCAGAGACACACTTATACTATACTAAGGTCCTATTACCCCCCTGAACTTATTTTATTAATAATTTTTTACCCCTTTTTAGCTTACGTGGCACTATCTTGTGGGCCCAACGATGGTTGACTTTTTTTCGAACTAGTGCCACGTAGGCTAAAAAGGGGTAGAAAATTACATATAAAATAAGTTCAGGGGGGTAATAGGACCTTAGTATAGTATAAGTGTGTCTCTGGGATTTCGGACATAGGTTGAGGGGGTACTTGGGTATTTTCCCTTATAAATATAATAAAAGTGACCACTATTATATTTAATGTTATTTTTTAAACCACCAATTAAGTAAATTAATTAAACTACCCCAATAATTCCCTAATTGTAATTATTAATAGTCCAAAATTCCCCTTTACAACTTATCGAAAAGTTTTTTATGCAATAAAAAAAATTATAGTATTCAAAATGACGAAATGGGTGATTATAAATGCATAGGAATGCGAGTTATGTATAGAAGCCTATGGTTCCATACATCAAACTATGGATGTCATTTAAAAACCTTCTATGGTTGATTGGGTTGTCCATTATAAAAATTGCACTCAAAAGATGTTTTGGAAGAATCCTCGAGTACTCTTTCTTTATTGATCATAGGTACATTTATTTATCAAATTTATTTTTCTCTATCAAATATGGAGCTTGGGATACAAAATGACATTTAGCTTTAAGGAAAAAAAATAATCTCAAGCTTCGCCCATATGTAATCTCTTTTTCTAGTTTGCTTGTATAGTCTTTATGGTATTTATCTATTGTTTGATTTACTCAGCATATTAATATTCTGATCACAAAAATAATAAAGAAATGTTCAACACAAAATGAAGGATAATATGGAACATCAGAGTGTTAGTGAATATCTGAAGTTATTGAAAGTTTAATTTGCATTGATTAGTAGTTTTCATGATAAATACTATTAACTGTTACCATTAATATGTTTTGAATTTACTAACCTTCATATCTATTGCATTTATTCTTTCTAAATATAATGTTTGAATCTGTAGAAGACATCATATTATTAAATGTGATTATAGTACAAGGAAGGCTCTACATAACTATAAAACAAATTATTGTGTAAATTATCTAATTAATTGCTTCATTAATGTAATGAAACATTTTGTGTGATTAGTCAAGTCTCTACCACGTGACAAGAGATTTCGGGATTTGAGTGGTGCCAATAACTTCCTACAGAAATGTAGGGTAAGACTGTGTAAGACATTTTGTATGTCTTTCTGTAAGCAATTCTAAAGTGTAAGACAATTTGTATGTCTTCCTACATCATGCCATTCATCATACTTCAAATTCATCATCGAATCTCACTACTCACTAACAAACACTTTATAATCTTATCCAATGACAGGTGTCATCAATCGATCCTCACAATTCTTTCTCTTCATTTTGACATTCCACATATACGGAATTTAATTGGAAAGGAACTTACTGCTTTAAGCTTAATTCATTAAGAGTAGAATGAGCTTCTAACTTCTTAAACGGCTGTGTGGCCTATCAATTATATATGTGTTTGTCAACAAACCATCATATATTTTCCTTTTATATGAAGCATGAATTCAGTACAAGTGATATATCATTAATGAGATAGATTAAAGGAAAACCTTCACAATTAACTCAAAATATTGTTCTTTCCCTTCAAAAATAATGTGGTGCTAAGTTCTGCATATAATAGCGAAACCATATATTAACTATAGTGATCTATGAAGTTTATTGTCCCACAACATTATGATAATTGGTGACTAATATGTCGCTACAATATTTTTTTTAAAAAAAATTGTAAGAAAAATTATTGATATTGAAAAATATAACTAAAAAAAAGAATATCATGGTACTTCTTAAATTTCCATGGAAAAGCTCTGCCACCTAAAAAACTCATACAATGTTTATTCTAAACACCTATATGAAACCTCATAAAATTTCACCCTAAATACTCTAACTGTTGTAGCCCATATACATTAAACCGTAAAAACCCCATTTATTGATGAATCCTCAATTGGAGAGGGAATATTGAGATATACACCCACTGCTCCATTATCAATCGAAGATTTGATAACTAGAGATCATCTAGAGATGACAAAAATTACCAAAAAATTTTCAAGTACTTCGCATGATTTGTGCAGATCATATTAAATGAGTGATTTTTATAAAAATCCTTCATTCATTTTTAATCCAAATCTGAATGGCCATTGAAAGTCTCCTTCCATGGTTTCAATGGATGGAGGGATGAACAAAACAGATGGAAAAAATAGTTTCAAACAATGGAGTCTATCCATAACCATATATGAAAGCTACAAATATTTTGGAGCTATCAAGATTTCAATTTAAATAGTCCAGAAGGATAAATATTTGATTTTTGTGTTGGTAGAAAGGTGAAGTTGTTAGACTAACAATTTTATGTTTTCATTGGGTGAAACAACTATTACTCTTGAAGATATGTTTATTTTAGAGGCTTAGCTATTTTGTGTGACTCTGTTTTGTGCCCCCCTTCAACCCCTTGAGTTGGCAGAGATTGAAGAAAATCTGGAAAGCGCGCAAATCAAGCTTATCTGATTGAAGACCAATAATCGAAGTAGATGGTTGAATTTTTTCATGAACAAAGGTTGGAATTTTGAGAATGAATCTTTTCTTTCTCTTAAGTTGTTAAGATTTGTTCTTACAAGTAAAATAAGTTTTTTTGTTTTCTCAATAGCTATTAATATGGCAAAAGGTATGTAGGCACTAGCCGCATGCCTCTAGCCAGATTTATACCTATTGGGTAAACTTGGGCACCTGTTTTACCTGGAAGAAAAAACATGATAACTAACAATCTACTTTAGTTATTAGTCTTCACAACGATAAGCTCTCTTTACACATTTTCAAAATATTCTTCAACTTTACCAACTAAGAGGATTGAAGGGGGTACAATAGAGAGTAACCCAAAATAATCAAATCTTCAATAGTAATTGTAGCTTCACTCACACAAACACAAAATTGCTGGTCTCACAAAACCACCTTTGGACATCCCAAAACATCAAGTGTTGATCAGTTTGGACTCTATAGGCTGAACTCTTGATAGCTCCATGTATCCATGCACCTTTCCATACAAGGTGATGGATAGACTCAGTCATTCGAAGTAGTTCTTTTAATTATTTGTTGATCCCCCCCATTCATTGCAACCATGAAATGAGTGAATCAGATTCAAATTGAATAGGAATTGAAGGACCTCGTACATAGTAATTATACGTTACACTATTTAATAAATTAAAGGCTCAAATGAATTGATTTTAAAAAGGAAAACACCGACGAAGTTCATACAAATATCACTCATCACTATGATCTGCACAAATTATGGCAAGTACTTAAAAAAAATTGGGTTATCTTTTTCTCTCTCTAGGTAATCTCTAGTTTTCAAATCTTCGATTGATAGCAAAGCACTAGGTCCAAATCTTAATCTTCCCTTTCCCATTCTGGATTCTTGAAAAGTTGGGGTATTTATGGTTAAATGTCTATGGGCTTCAATATTTAGGGAATGTATGATGTAAAATTGTATGAGTTTCCATATGGGTAGTTAGAATTAAAATTATATGAGTTTTTTTTATGCGGCAAAGCACTGTAATATTATTTTTTTTTTGAAAATTTTAGTTAATATTATGCATATTAATATAGTAAGGACATGTTTTGCACCAATTATAATATAGTGGACACAACGTGTACGTTGCCACAAACACTTTTGGAGACCAAAATCTTTTAAGTGCGAACTACTGACATCTTGGGTACTAACATTCACGTGCCTTGCTTTGGCACTACCATAAATATGATATTTAGCTTAAAAATTATTCGGCATGACAAAATATTCATTACAAATTACTTATATTTTGTTGAAAAATCTTATTTCGTGTAATGCATGAGCAATGTACTTTTTGTGACGAAACGTGCAATTTCGTAGCAAATTTTTTTCCACTAAAATTTTCCACAAAAAAAATTTTGGCGACATTTACAAAGTGTCATCAGCGAAAAATTATAAGTTATTATTGACACATTATATTGTCGCTAATAATGCATTCAACTTGTGACGAACTACTGTTTAGCTTAAAATAGTTATTATTTTTTATACGTAAAAAGTTTCATCGTAAAAAATAACTTGTTACAGTAGCGACAAATAAAAGTTCTTGGTTAAAGGTTGTTAGTTTTAGCCACATAATTTTATACTTATTTGTGACGTTAGTTTTTGTGACTAATAAACAAGCAATTAGTGACGATTATTTTACTATCTCGAATCAACATAGGATTTGGTGATGACATTGTTTTGTCAAATAATATGCAATCTTAAAATGACCACTTGTAGACGAAAAATCAACTATTTCTACGACAAAATCATTTATAATTTACGACATTACAAGAAAAAAGGGTGAATAACAACCAACGTTTATCCATGACTTGAAAATCTTGTGAAAATGTACCCTTTTAGATAAAATTTTATTGTCATTTTGAATTATTTGATTTTTGAATAACTCAAGCAAGGGAATATTTTCCTTAAATTGATTAAAAACAACTAGTCCTTCATACTCTCTGTGGGCTCACTTATAAAAAGATGAAAGGCAAAAAAATAGGATTTTTTTTACAAATAGCCATTATAATAATCTTAATTAGGATCCTTAGCATAATTACATATTTACGAGTTTTAGCTAGAGTTTGAGCTGCAATGCGTGGCCTCGTTTTTATAATTCACACCTCTTTTGTTTAGTTCGTGGTTACATTTGTATAACTCACATATATTTGTATAATTGATTCAATTTTGTCTCTATAGTATAAATTGGCAAGTATAAATATATTTGTATTTTTTGTTTGTATAAAATATTTTCGATTGAATAAATCGATTGATAATTTTATTTTGACAGAGTAAGTGTTGATACGAATTAGTATCTTTTTTGGTACTATTTCTACACTTTGCATCATTTAGTAATGCATGTTCTAGTGCCAGCTATAAGTGGAGATCCTTCATGTGGTCTTTTGCAACTTTTGGATATGATAGACGAGGGAATCACTTTACGTTCTACACCAGCATGTTTCCTTTCGTACATATTGTCACGCCTAGAGGTTTTCCTTGGACGTTAACAGGGAATCTAGGATAACAAGTGACCTGAAGCTAGCCATGAGCTGGAAAAACATAAGCATACTAGATAACTGAAGTAAGAAAATAATGTGTAGAAGCTTAAAACATCATACAAAATGACAGGGAATATCATTACTATCTGATTAAATAAACGATGAGTTAAATGACAACTAAAAGATCAAACTCAATGCTAAAACTAAATTTAACTTTATTTGAAAAGCCTTTAACTAACTAGAGATGTTGAGACATGCCACAGCTAAATCTAGCAAAACTGAAACGGAATGACTAAACGTAATAGAAATATGTCTATCGTCCTCGGAGATGGAGGATTCACCACTGATACTGTTGAGATGAAGATTGGGACTTGATTTATACGTGATCTGAATGGCGAGGAGCTGAAGCTACATCACGAGAAGAAGTAGCGTAGAGTATGCGCTAGTAATTGAAAGGTATTGAGCATACAATATCGAATAAACTTGAACAATACTCAAAACTGAACTAAGCATTCTCAACTATTACTTAAGATAAGCATCATAACTATACTGAAAAATAATGAATATACAATAAATTGAATGCAATGACCAACTTTATATCATACTGAAACTGAATGAGGAATTGTAACTGGTATATTGGACAATGCACTATAGTATGCCTATGAGAGCTACTAATAACCTGTAACACCTCGTATAGAAATAGACCAAAAACCAGCTTTCCAGAAAATCTGCAGGTGCATCCATGGACCATAGCCTGAACCACGGTCCGTCATGCACATTTGTGATTGGGTCAGAAACCCCCCAAAATCTCAATCAAGAAAATTTGACTTAGTGTCGATCGACTGACAGACCTACTGTCCGTAGATATGACTATGGTCTGTAGTTTGTTTTAGTCGATCAACACCCCATTTACCCACTCTTAGATATGAACCACGGTTGACCAGCACGGACCGTCGTTCGACCTACGGTCCGTAGGCTTGACCGTAGGTGAGAAAGAGCAGACAGTTAGGGGGAAAATGCAGTTGGGTCAACTTCAGATTGACATAAATTTTATCGTAAAATGAATTAGATGTCCCATGACATACCACATATATATACTTGAATTATCTTTTCATATTACCAACCTTGCTAAAATCAGACATCTGAGTAAAAAGTTATGCCCGATTTACTAAAGGCCTGTCGAACAAACCAAACTGATGGACCCACACGACGAACCTTCATTTGAAAGACGGAGCATCTGTCCAGGTCGTCATTTGGTCAGACAACAATTAACTCAAGGGTCTTTTGGTCTTTTCGCATTTCATTGAAACCCTAAGATATATCATTTTTACCGTAATTCATCAGATTTTAGTTAGTTTAAGCCTATAAACATAACAAAATCTTACCTAAGCCAAATGAGTAATTAAAATTTAGAAAATTAAATTCAAGAAAGGAGAAAAAAGTCATGAACCCTAGTTCAAGAACACAACAAGATTCCAGCAGTTCCATCTATTAAATCTTAGTGTTTTTTTGTAGATTTCATCACCAGGTATGTGGGATTTCACTAGTGGATGCCTTTCACCCATTGGGTCCCTAGTTTTCAGTCAGATTCTTGATTCTCTTATCATGAACTTTACCCTCAACCCCTTTACAAGCCTAAGTTACCCCTCCGACTGTTAATGAACTAGGTTGTGTGATGATTTAAAATATGGGCAACTATAGGATAATGCTTGCATGTTTTACTCCTATTAGAGTGTGAGAATTGTATCGATTCATTATATCTTTGTTGATTTTTTAGTGAGAGCATGGAGTTATTCTTGATTTGAGGGAATTTGAATGTATTTATTGAAATATGGTATTGCATTAGATAAGAACATAAAGTGAGCTTGATCTTGTGTTGAGATGTTCTAGAAATCATTTGAAGCGTTTTAATCATGATTTAATGGAATGTTGAGAGTAATGTTGTTATAACACTTCCATGCTATCTGTCATTGAATACTATTGTAGACACCTTTACTGAGCTAAATATATTCTGGATATACTAATGGACAAATAAAAGTTTAAGATGGGGGTATTGACAATTTGTAGATTTGCCTTATTAGAGGTCTATTAAGCTTATTAATGAGTGTGCTCAATGTCTAATTTTGTCCTATTCTTATGATATGTTGACAGTTTGCATGTATGAAGAAAAATGGATACAACAAGGATTAATTTTTTAAAGATTGGCCAAAAATACAAAAAGAATTACAAACAATGCATTGTTGATCGCCAAATGAGAAAGGAGAACGACCGGTCATCATGACCTCTGTCAAAACAATAATGCACAATGCTTGTTTCTTAAAAAAAAAATTTCTAAGTCCAATAAAGAAAGTGATGCACCAAAGAAGAAAGATGAACTTGCTGAACGTTGCCTAAAAATACTATGCAAGGAGAAAAAATGAATGCTTTAGAGGCTAAGCAAGATGGTAATCAGTGATCCAATAAATTTGAAAACCAGACTTAAATGAGTTTTTCCATTTGAGGTTAAATCACATAACGCGTAAATATGAAAATGTAGCACCTCGTATCCTAGATAAAGTGGAATGCTCATTTAAGAAGTTGCAGGTGCCACCGATGGACACCACCCACGGATCGTAGGTGGGTTTTGAACATGGCCACCTACACCTCCTTCCCAGAACCAAGGATAAAAGTATTATTAAGGCACGACCCATAGATGGACCCAAACACCATAGGTCAGACAAAAGGTCATGGTTCTAGTTCCTGTATTGAAACTGCAAAACCCCC
This sequence comes from Solanum peruvianum, assembly GCA_027705065.1. Lineage (NCBI taxonomy): Eukaryota > Viridiplantae > Streptophyta > Magnoliopsida > Solanales > Solanaceae > Solanum > Solanum peruvianum. The sequence continues at coordinate 16,219,172 of JAKWJD010001755.1, forward strand.
TTCTCTAAAAGCCAATGTTGGTTGACAGGTTGGACCGTGGGTCAGTCGATGGTCTGTTAGCCAGTCCCTCGATAGGCCCCGACAACTTTTAAGTCAGGATATTTTAGTCTTTATGTGTTGGACACCTAAACTACGTCATTTGGGTCAGTTTTAGCCCAATAACATAATTAGAACTCACCCTAATCAACTCATACTCCAAAAATTCATAGAGTTGAACGAAAAAGAAAGAGAAAGAGTCGAACCATCCATGTAAAAGCACAACTATTTATTTTCAGATCAGCGCGAAAATTGAACAATTTCTTCGTGAATTTCGCCAAGTTTGTGGAATTTCACTAGTGGGTTCCTTTCACCCATTGGGTCCCTAGAATTTTTTCAAATTTTGATTCCCTATATAATGTTTAGACGTAGGGTTTCTTACACTTAAGATTATTCTTGTGATTCAGTTGTTAGAATAATCCAAATCATATTATCATATTTTCGTAGAATTTTTGCTTAATTATTTGCATAAAACTCAGTACACTATTTGTGAAGATTCATTTAGTTCATGAAGTACACTGTAGGTCAGTTTATTTAGTTTTACTTGATCAAGTTAAGAATATATCATTATCAATATACTAATGTTGCATTTTAAGTTAATATGTCAGTATTTTCATAAATTTTAGGAATGTTTCGGTTATATCATTGCTTTTTTTAGTTATATATACATTATTAAATTTTGTCTTACCCTGTATGCTCATAAACATTCAGGTACTAACACATAATCTGTTCTACATCTTCTCGTGATGTAGGTTCAGTTCCTCAACATGTAGATCCCACATAGATTTGTTCCTAATCTATAGTTCAGCAGTTTCTGTAGTGAGTCCTCATTCTTTGAGGACGATTGACATGTAATTTTTGTATTTTCAGTCTTTTAGTTTCAGCTGCTATAGATAGTTGGGGAATGTCTCAACATCTCTAGTCATTTTTTTCAAACATAGTTTGATTCAGTTTTTAGTAGAGGTTGACCCTTTAATTTTCAATAAACTCAATTATTATAAATCAAGACTTAAAATAGGTATTCCCCATTATTTCATTCTATGCAATGTTATAAGCTTCCACACAGTATGTCTATTTTTCAAAAAATCTTTAAGTATGTTTATGATATGTTGGCAGGGTTAGCTTGAGTTAACTCGTGATCTTAGGTCCCATGTTAATGTCAGAATAGTTTTGAAAATTAGAGAAAGTAGGAAATATTTTGAGTTTTGAGAGAACAATAATCTTTGTGAAGAACACTTTCTAGCTTTTGTCGCAAAAAAAGGTAATTCTACACTAAACTCAACTTTTCAGAACTAACAAAACCATTAGAACTTCATTTCAAGGCCATTTACTAAAGTTACATACAGGCAGATTTAGCCAGCCATGGATTCATACTTTTAAGTCATATATATATCTTTATTTAACTTTAGTTAATCTAATCCAGTAAGATCAAGAGCTCAACATACATAGAGATATGACCAACCTTACACTTCAACTGAAATAATAACACTTCAAGAACTCCAGGAAGCCAAATCACAAACAAGCTCTAATGTCTGGAAAAGATTACAAACTCTTAAAATTTAATAGAAGTTTTCAAAAAAAGTTACCATTTATATACACAAATCGAGTTTCTATTAAAATAAAATCAACACACTTAGAACTACAAATTTTCTTTTAAAACAAAAATTTATGTACATTTTTTTTAAAAAAATCTTCAATAAACCCAGAAAAAGAGATAGCTGAAAAACAACTGTGAAGATTCAGAATCAACAAAATGTGAAAAATAAATAGACGTTAACATGAGTGGCACCTTACAAGCTTAGAGAAGCTTCAAAACTTTAAAATGATCAAAATCTTGTAGTGATAATAAAACATCGAACCTTCCTTCTTAAAACCTTCCAGCAACTTCTGATTTTTTTAAGATTTTCGAGAACCTTTTGCCATAAAACTTCAAAACACTTCAATCTACTACAAATTTATGAATGGGCTAAAGAAATAGAAGTAAGATTTGGGGAAACAATAGTCTATGAAATTCGAAGCGATTTAACAGATTTGAAGGTGACAATTTGAAGAATTTGTAAGAAAAGTTGAGCTAATGGAGAGAAATGAAGCGGAAACTTGAGAAGAGGAGTGTTTGAGAAAAAAAAGTTGATCTAATGGAGAGAAAGAGTTGTGTGTACTTTTTTATCTGATTTTTTCCTTTGTTTTCTTTTTAAATTTTTATGTATGTTAAATTAAATTGACTTATTTGAAGCGTCCATGTCACCACAAATTTCATTTAGATGCTACAAATTAATGTTGCCACTGAAGAATAGAGAGCAAAAATTTTGGTATTAGCGGGAAGAAATAATTGAGAATTTGCAACGACTATTAGCGGAAAATTAGCATAACTCACCACTAATTTTTATCAATTGCGACGCCTTCATATGTCGTCACTGGATATATAAGTTTTGTAGCAACAAATAGGTTTGCCGCTAAATATTGCCACTATAAATCCTGTTTCGTGTAGAGTGGAGTTTTTCAATTTTGCCCCTGAATTTGATAAATTGATGTTAAATCCAAAGTGGAGTTACTTGTAATTTCTTAATTTCATATTACCCATTGCTTAATTCATAGAAAATATATATATTTTTTTTTTGCTTTTTGTGATGGGTGACTAAAATTCCAAGATCTAGGGGGTAGAATTATTGTGTTATAATTTGTGTTGTTGATGTTCATAAATTGATTTGGGCTAATTCGCATGAGGTGAACCCCAAGACCTAGGGCCACAATTATGGGGTTGGATGTTCATTGATGTGTTTGGCCTAATTAACATGAGGTCAACCCTAAAATCTTGGGTGCAATTATGGGGATTGAGTTTTGATTTAATGTAGTAAATATTGTGTTATGCTTCGTATTGTTGATGTTTATACATAAATATCGTCTAACTAGCATCAGTTAATTTATAGTTTAAGGTTGCTAACATAGGAGAAGATTAGCCACTACGTCATGAATTTGGGTTAGTTAACATCGGTTAACTTTTGCCAATTTGTTGTTGTTCTTACATGAATTTGGGCTAATTAACATCATGAATAGGGCATTTGGATCATAATGGATGGTCGAGACAAGATTAGACACTACGCCAAATTTTTTTCTCAAAAACACTTTCATCTTATCCCCTCAATGGATATTCTTTAAGCTTTTGTGGCTCTTGCTTCAATTCGATCTATACTCGTAATTCCATGGTGTTTCGTGTCATATCAGCATAGAATTGTCATAATGAAAATCAAATTAATTCAAGGAAGTATCGACATTTTTATGGCTTGAAATCAAGTAAATGAATCCGTTGAAATCAATGTATGTTGTAATAACCACCCCCTTCATAGAATAATGTACAAAATTATTTTTTACTATCTTACTCTCCGCTATGATGAATCGACACTATCAGAGATGCCACCATCTATTTGTTGATGTTTTAAGTAGAACCTAGTTGATTTTTATATTAAATACATGAATTTTTATGAATTGATGGAGTTTATGGATACTAAATTGCTAATCATTTAAGGAGATTTTATATGGTTTCCCACGTTTCGTTTTTAATGATGTGTGTGGCATTTAGTTTCACAAGGAAAGTTTTAAAAAAACCCTATTAGCATGCCATCGGTTAATATGAGATAATTTGTGCTCTTCTTTTATTTATTAAATGTTATTTAATTATGGGCTGTTTTTTGCTAATTTTCCATAAGACTTATATATGTTTATGCCATTTATTCCAAAAGAACCCCTAAAAACAAAGGCCCAAATGTTGCAGCGGAAACATCAACCCATCAGTCCTCTTCACAATCCCTACTACCCACTTTATCCCCTCCCCCAAAAGTCCATTTGGGTTGTTTCAGGTTTTATCCCCTCCCACCAAAGTCCATTTAGATGGTTTAGGGTTTTATCCCCTCCCCCAAAGTCCCTCATAAGTCACAAGTCGTCGGAGCATCTCTCTCCCTATCTCTTTCTCTCCCCTTTCCTTCTATTTTCAAAAAATCTCCATTGTTCTCTAGCTATGAATAGAGGTTCTCACTCTTTATTCGTGCTATGGCTAAGCCAATCATGTGAAGACTGTCGAGTCCATCAAAAAATCTTAAAATTTAAGCTTTAATGGTTATCTTTGACCATTTTCAATATAGGACATTAAATTCTGGCTCAACAATTCAAGAACTATACTTTCAACTATAAATTCTTATTTTATCAAGTTCTTTTTCAGTGTTTTGAGCTACTCTTAACATTTAATAATTTGGCATCTCCTCTCCAAATCAAAACATTGGTACAAATTTTCTTTGGATTAATTGTGTTGTTTTGTTTGTGAGTAAAGTCAGATTTCAATAGATCTGGAACCTCGTCGTGGTTCACTACTATACAAAAAGGTCAGTGTCAATATTTCGTTCTTTCTAAAATGCGTAGCCGTTTTTACGTATTGGTGTGGTTTATTAAATATACTCATGTAATGAAAGTTGATGAATTATGCATTTAAACTTACAACATATTATCTATCTTTTTCTTTATCAGAAGTTACATTCTATCTACAACTAATCACTTTTGTATATAAAAATCATGTATTTCTTTTGTTTTATGTCATATGTGTATATAACTTGAATGATTTTAGGGCTTAGTTTAGATTACTTTCTCAATAAATTTTTTATTTCAACTAGAAACTTACATTTCTTTAAATATAATAAGAACGATTTGTTTGAATCTTATTTATAATCAAGATGTATGATTGACTAGCATGAATGATACTTTAATCAGAAAAAAACATGACTCACCTTGTTCAATTTCCTTTAATTTATATTTTCATGTACGATGTCATTTATATATATATAGCTCAAAGCCACTGCCCATTTACTTTTAAAAAAATCAAAACTATACTTTACTTGTATTTTATTTCTACACATACACTTAGGGACAAAATGGAGTCTTGATTCAAGAATCTTGCAAAAAAGTCGAGTCTGATAGATCCGACATTAAATCATACCTGCACATGGAGTCACTGTGACATTTTATACAATCTGAAACAGCAAGCAAAATAAACGGTACTCACTTGAATTCACTCATGGCTATTTATATTTTTAGTATTTATTTGCTTGCTTAGTTTTCTTTACATGTTATACTAGCTGTGTGATTTGAATGCGTCTTGTTCTTGTATTCGCCATCACTAATATAATAAATCATTGTAGTCGCGGTATCTTTTAATTATTTTTTTAAAATTTTTAAAAATTTTTAAAAAAGGAATTACCATTCTATTTCAGAACCAAGTTTTACATGCTTTCCTTCTAAAAGCTTACAGACCTTGAGAATCATTTTTTTAAAACACTTGACTAATTTCTTTCAATTGAAAACAAATGGGTGCAACTATTTTTTCAAATATTTCATTTAAAATATAAGCTTTTAAACTTATTTGGCCCATTCTTAAAATTTGGAACGATTATTACTTTTTTCACATCTTTCTAAGGACAAATTGTATCTAATTACACATTATTTTTGGTCAAGACATGTAAGCAATTCACCTTTTAGTAAATGTTTTGGTACTAATAAAGGATGGTTTGACGTCTTATTTGGTTATTTTATAAACTCAACTACATGAAAAATAGTTTATGCAATAACAGTCCGAATGAAGGTTTTAATTAACTTATACTAGAAGTACGCATATATATACTATTTATCTTCTTAGTGAATTTTGAATCCTAAATATTTTCTTTAAATGGAACTTCTCTTAAATAAATAATAATATCTTATAAGTTATTTTTTTATTTTAACTCATATCATATTTTTACTCAAATCATATATTTTTATAAACTAAGTTTTGTTTGTAACTTTTTTTAATATATCTGTAAATGATGCTTAGTCTTGTCCCTTTAGGATAACTTGAATCCTTATTTAGAATCACATAAGTTAAGTACACCATAAATTGAAGTTAATTTTAGCATTAGTTAACTAAATATTTAAGTGTCTTAATTTACCTAAAAAAAGTAGGTGGTGACTCCCTAAGTGAAATAATTTAGGAATCATCGATTGTGCACTATTTGACATGAGTTAAAAAGGGGTATTACAAAAAGCTTATCTTGAACATCTCGAGATCCAAACCAAAGGTCATTCTAGAACAAACTCAATCGTTATTCCAGATCTAACCACACTAATGAAATTCTCATCTGAGCGCTTTTATCAAGAATATTGACCGAAGACAAACATTGGAAAAAACCTTTAAAATCAATTTTATAATGACAGAAACTCAAACCAAGACCCTCAATACTAGAACCAATCATTCTACTAGATCAATATGGACCTTCCAGAGCTTAATTTTTTTTACGACATTAGATTCTCTGGATGTTGGCTAGAGTCAACTCTTTCACTTAAAAGCCTTGCAAAGGGAAAAACTTGCTCAAAACTCTCCAGACCACCTCAGGAAGCATCCCACTCAATCAAGCAAGATAGAAAAGCTTCAAGAAAGCTCTGGGTAGGGGAAAAACAGTACAAACATGCAAGAAAATATATTTTACCACGAGGGTCATTACAAGAATATAATAGAGGAAATAGAAGGAATGATGAAGAATATATATGACAAAAGATATGTCCGTTTCATTTGGTTGTCGAGCTTTTGATCAAAAAAGGAGAACAAGCAGAAATAGAAATATATATTGAACCATATGTAAATGCAAATAACGTTTAGTACTAGTAAAAATAGAGGGAGATTGAAAAATTCAAATTCATGAGTTCACCATAGTCTTTAAATCCAAAAGTTGCTCCACACAAGGCATACCTTAATGGATAGAATTTGTACTATGATATGCAAGGTGTAGAAGTGTACTATGAATACTAATAATTGGTACTCATTAGGCATAGGACGATGGAGCTCAAAAGGTAAAGAATGCATAGATTATGGGAAAGTAAAGCCAGTAAAGTATAAGAAGTAAAAGAAGAGATTTTGGACAATTACAATGATTAGAGATAAAGGAGAAGAATCGAACAATCAAGAGACATAAACAAAGGAGCATAAGTGGAGGTGTTATTTAAATAACCTATCCACTACAAAGTTTCATTATGGAGACAAACAAACCTAACATACGTCAACATCGGTAATCACAACAACACTTCACTGTGAACACGAGGCTAGTCTAACCAGGCTAAAACCAAAAGGAAAGAATATACAGTCAAGTCTAAACCATTTATATATATAACTATAAAATCAACACTAGCCAACCCCCATAAGATTTGCTGGTGCAAACAACAATAAATTGTACCTGTGATAGGGAATGAAACTGAATGTGAGTTATGTAATAAAAGCCTATGGTGCCATACAACCAACTATGGATGTTTTGAAGAAAATTTCTATTGTTGGTTGGGATGTCCATATTAAAATTGCACTCAAAAGATATTTTGGAAGAACCCTCGAGTAATCCTTCTTCTTTTATCATACAGACATATAAAAATCCAATTCATTTTGCTCTATCAAATATGGAACTTAGGATACAAAATGACGTTTAGCTTTAAGGAAAGACTTTTGTCTCAAGCTTCGCCCAAATCTAATTTCTTCTTTCCAGTTTGCTTGTATAGTCTTTATGGCATTTCTCTGCTGTTTGATTCCTTCTGTATATTAATATGTTGATCACAAAAATAATAAAGGAGTGTTCAACACAAACATAAGGATATTATGAAAAACCAGAGTGGTGTTAGTGAATATCTAAAGTGACTGAAAGTTTCTTTTGCATTGATTAGTAGTTATCATGATAATTACTCTTAAGTGTTAACATTAATATGCTTTGAATTTACTTACCTTCATATCTATTGCCTTTTTTCTATCTAAATATAGAATCTTTGACTCTATAGAAGATACTAATATTATTAAATATGATCAAAGCACAAGGAAAGCTCTCCATAACTATAAATGAAAAACAATATTTATTGTGTAAATTATCTAATTACTTGCTCGATTAATGTAATGAAATATTTGTCGTGATTGGTACAGTTTTTGCCACGTGACAGAGCAGTTCAAGATTTGAGAGGTGGAAAGAACTTCCTATAGAAATGTAGGGTAAGACAAAATAAGACAATTTGTATGTCTTTCTGTAAGAAATTCTAAAGATTTCTCCTGCCTAAAAACATGACCTTCAGTATACTTTAAATTCATCATTGAGTCCCATTTTTTACTAGTAAACACTTTATAATCTTATCCAATGACTGGTGTCATCAATCGAGCCTCACAATTTTTTGTCATCATTTTGACATTTCACACATGGAATTTATATGAATTGGAACTTATTGCTTTAAGATCAATTCCAGGATTAAGAGTAGAATGAGCATCTAACTTCTTAAATGTCCGTGTGGCCTATCAATTGTATATGTGGTCGTTGACAAACCACAATATATTTTCCTTTTATAAGAAGCATGAATTCAGTACAAGTATATATCATTAAGGTGCTAGATTAAAGGAAAACCTTCACAATTAACTCAAAATATTGTTCTTTCCCTTCATAAATAGTGTGGTTCTAAGTTCTGGATTTGATAGTCAAACAATATATCAATTATAGTGATCTATGAATTATAAAATTGTCCCACAACTATATGATAATTGGTGATAAATATGTCCTGACAATTTTTTTTAAAATGTACGGAAATTATTGATATTTAAAAATAAAACTAAAGGAAATGATATTAAGGCACTTCTTAAATTTCCATGGAAAAGCTCTGCCGCCTAAAAAAACTCTACAAATTTTTACTCTCAATACACATATGAAAACTTACACAATTTTCACCTAAAAACCCTAACTGTTGAAGCCCATAGACATTAAACCCTAAATACCCCAATTATTGATGAATCCTAAATTGGAGAGGGATTGTTGAGATCTACACCACTACTCCATTATCAATCGAAGATTTGATAACTAGCGATCAATTAGAGAGTATACAGATAAACCAAACTTTTTGAAGTACTTGGCATTATTTGTGCAGATCATAGTAAACGACTGATGCTTATATAAGTCCTTCATTCATTTTTCATCCAAATCTGAGTGGACATTGAAAATCTCCTTTCATGGTTTAAATGGATGGAGGGATTAACAAATAAGATGGAAATAATAGGTTAAAACGATGGAGTCTATCCATAACCATATATGAAAAGCTACATGTATATATGAATCTATCAAGATGTCAAATTAAATTGTCCAGAAGGATCAAGATTTGATTTTTGTGTTGGTTGAAAGGTGAAGTTGTGAGACTTACAATTTTAGGTTTTCATAGGGTGAAACTACTATTACGCTAGAATAAATGTTTATTTTAGAGGCTTAGCTATTTTGAGTAACTCTGTTTTGTGCCCCCCTTCAATCCCTTGGATTGGCAGAGATTGAAGAAAATCTTGACAGTGCGCAAATCAATCTTATCAGATTGAAGACCAATTTGATTATTATTCTTCAGTTTGATAAGCTCCCTTTGCGTATTTTCCAGATTTTCTCAATCTCTACCAACTAAGGGGATTGAAAGGAGTACAAAACAGAGTCACCCAAAACAGAGAAGCCTTCCAGAATAATCATATCATCAAGAGTAACAGTAGCTTAGCTTACATAAACACAAAAATGTTAGTCTTACAACACTACCTTTCTACCAACTAAAGAATCAAATGTTGATCTGTTTGGACTCTATAACCTGAACTCTTGATAGCTCCATAAATCCATGAAACTTTCCATACAAGGTGAGGAATAGACTCAATCATTCAATTCGTTCTTATAAATTTATTTTTTGATCCCTCCTTTCATTGTAACCATGAAATCAGTCACTCAGATTCAATTTTATTTGTTGATCTCTTCTTTCATGAGTTTTTTCTTAACCCCAACACGACGAGTATTAAAGATGTTGGAGCATTCTTTAATAAATTCTGTTGTGCAGATTTTTCCAACAAAGGACGTAATCCCTTACTTAGGTACTTCGATTATTTGTATCAATATGTCCTCATCTAAATACAAGCTCTTGTCTCCAACCCTGGAGTTAATGTTACCATCCTATGAAAATTTTATGTTGTAATAGAATTCTCTAACCTCTTCCTCATGTAGAACATGAGATTTTATTTGAAACAAGTGACTCCACGACTGAATTTCCACAAGATCATACAAGGAGTCCATCCCTGGCTTGTGGATGATATCAAGGTCAAAAACCCTTCCACCCAAAACAATATGTAAACACAGATTGCTGATTATGGTCTGCTTGTTTACTGCATGGTTATCCTTGTTCCTTATGGGACCTATTATCGGTAAAGATGTTTGCTAAACATCAAGAGAGATATCTCTCTTTATCTTGGATGGCTCCCTTCTCTTTTGTAAATCTTTACCCTTCTCATTTTTAGAATCAACCTTCTTGGCCACATATGTTTTAGACTTTCATTTACTCTTTCCCTTACTAGCCCTCTTCATTTGTTTTTCCATTTTATCTTCAGAAACTTCTCCCACACCTTCATGAACAGAACCTTCAATGGAGACATCCATCACATCAGTAATAGGCATCTCAAAGAGTGCATCACCAGATTACTTTTTCCTGTGATTTTTTGCAGCAGTTGTTGCACTGGATTTCATAGCACTTCCTATCAATTTCTTTGAATGTAATCTAATAAAAGGACTTCTCTTAAGTATATCTTCAATGACCTTCTCCTCTCTTTTTATGGATATAGGAACCATTTTCCTTTGAAAAAACCACATGAGAGGGTGATTACCTCATCAATTCAGTAGAATAAGATGAAGGGTAGCCACCGATCTCAAGGGTTTGGTCGAAACTAGTTGAGAGCTCCCAAGCAAGTCTACCACAAGATGTTCTCCTTCTTCATTCATTACCCCTCACCTAATCTATGGTGATTGTCGATAACTAAAGTTTCACTGGCTTTGAGAATATTAGACTTAGACAACTTATTCTCAGGAAGGTCTCTCTCAAACCAATGGTCAGGTAACATGGAAGAATAGGGAACAGGTTGATGTGAGGGTGCTGGGTTGTTGAGGTCAAAGGGAGACTATTATTAAGAGGACTGGTATCACTAATGTTCACTGGAGAGATGATCGACATACAGAGCATCAGAATATGTGTAAAATTCCACTAGGTCTATTTCATTTAGTGAGTGTAGCATTTTCTTTGAACAATATACAGATTGAGACATTTTGTTTGAGAAGAGAATAGGAAGAGTATCAAAGAGAAAGTTATATTTAGGGAGAGATAGGGATTTTTGCAAAAAACTTAGAGGGAATGAGGTTTGAAAATGGGGAGATGGAGTGAAAAAGGTCATATAAAAAGAACTTGAAATGATTTGTCAGGTCCTTCAATAGATGCGTCGCTTGGACTTAAAACTATGGGACAACAGTCAGAAGGGACGATTTCTAACACATGGAGATCTCAACAGTTCAAACAAAATGTAAAGAGTGCTAACCTTGAGAGGGACCAGGTCCTCCTCTACATGTAAGATTTGACTCCTGAATGAAATTGATTCTTTGCTTGGTGATTTCCATGAGTGTATACCTGCAACAGGTACATTATTGATTTGACTTAAGCAACATCTTACGGGTAACGAGGATACCTGCCCTCCAAATCTTAGTCAAAACAAGAATTGGATGCCTTGCTTGGTCAATGCATGTTCATCATCCCCAACTTCAGCCATTTACTCACAAATTAATCCTTGCTAAGTGCTTTTTTGAACATTGTCTCCCAGGAAATAGTGCATGACATAAATGCGCTTTGTTCTTCTTTTTTTTTGGAATGAATTCTTTCCAATCTTGACTGCACTAGTATTGTCATGAGAGAACAAGTAAGGATCTGAACTCCAAAATCCTCCATTTATTGATTGATCTAGAGGTATTGAGAGTAACAAGATGCAACAACTACATAGCCAAACTCAACTGTTGAGGGAGCTAATGAATTTTGTTTCTTGATTCCCCAAGAGATGAGTTATTGTCCAAGAAAATGAGCTATTTCAGAAGTGCTCATCATGTCAGCCTGATAGAGTGCAAATTCAGCATGTGATTCCCGTTGACATGCTTGGAATCATGCACATATTCCTAAACTGAAGACAATGTTAGGTTTACTTGTTGTTATGTACAATAGTGATCCAGTAATGACTCTATACATGATTTGATTTACTAGTGGATCAACCTCATCTTATCACATTTTTTACTTTGTACCCTTGGGGTATCAATAGGCTTGGGGTCCACCATGTGAAACTTCTTTAGCAGCTGCTTTGTGTACTTCTCTTGAAAGATTGAGGTCCTAGTTGAGGTTTGCCTGATCTCTAGACCTAGAAATAAGTTCATCTCCCCCATTATGCTAATATATAGTGCATTCCCTTTAGAGTAAAAAATTCTTCTCCCAGATATTCAGAGGTGACTTCGAAGATGATATCTTCCACATACACTTGGATGTTAAGCATTTTTGTTCGCTGTTCATTAGAATCAAGGTGTTGTCTGTCTTGCTCCGCTTGAACCCATTCTGAAGAATTGTTTAGAAAGACTATCATAACATGCTCTAGGTGTCTTCTTCAAGCCGTACAGGGCCTTGTTGAGTTTGAATACATGATATGGGCAATCAAAATCCTCAAATCCAGGTGGTTGTTTCACATATACTTCTTCCTTTATATATTTATTCAATGAGGCACTTTTGACATCCATTTGCAAGAGCTTGAACCCCATGAATGTTGCAAAGGTTATAATGATTCTGAAAGCCTCCATTCAAGCAACGGGGGCAAATGTCTCATCATAGTCGATGCCTTCCTTTTGATTATAGCCTTGGAAAACCAGTCTCGACTTATGCCTTGTGATAACTCTATTTTCTTCAAGATTATTCCTGAATACACACCTGGTTCCTATATGGTTCAGTTTCCAGGTGTTGGGACCAAGTATCACACATTACTCCTCTCGAACTGATGAAGTTTATATTGCATTAACTTGACCCAGTCAGAATCCTTCAAGGCTTATTTCAAATTTTTAGGCTCAATAGTAGAGATGAAGGCTTAGAATGCAACTATATTTCTTATTTTGGACCTTGTTTGCATTTCAGAATTCAATAGGGAAATGAGATTTTCAAGAGGGTGAGGTGATCTATACTTCCACCCTGGTTTAAAGGGCAGGGGTTTGAGTTGATCCATTTTTTCTTCTTTGTCTTTGGAATCATCATTTTCATAAGAATGAGTTTCCTCTTGACTTGCATCATGAGACAAAAAAGGTCCCATAGATGACTGATCAAAACCATCGAATTCTAGATTTCCTTCAGCTTCAGGCCTACTAGCTTCACTATTCTTGATTTTGAAAAGCTCATTGAGATCATCATCGTCCTTCATCTCCAGGTTCTTCAAGTCACCACTTTCATTGAAGATTACATGAACTCTTTAATCAATGAATAGTGTTCTTTTGTTGAAAACTCTTTAAGCTATGCTTGATGATGAAAATCCTACAAGACGCCTTCATCACTTTTGTGATCAAACTTTCGAGATCATCCTTGCCATTGTTCAGCACAAAACACTTGCATCCAAAGGCCCTTAGGTAAATTCACCTTGGTTTGGTTGTTATGCAATTCCTATAGTGTTTTCTTTAAGACAAACCTGATCAAGCATCTGCAAGTCCTATAACACGCAGTATTGACAACTTCAGTCCAAAAGTTTTGATAAAGACTCAATGATCATGGTTTTGCACTATCTACACGAGTTCTATTCTTAATTTAAACCACATAGTTTTGTAGCGGTGTTCTGGGTGTTGGGACGTTATGATTAATACCATTATATGCACAAACGACATCAAGCTTTTCATTTTCAAACTCAATTCCATGGTCGGACTTGATCCCAGAAATAAAGCTATTGAGCTTGGTTTGGATACTTTTATAAAAATATTATCAGCACATCAATTATCTCAGAATTCAACTTGAGAAACATAGTTCACGTGAATCTTGAGTATTCATCCACAATCACCAGGATGTACGTCTTTCAGCTTTGACTTTAGATTATCACAGGCCCACACAAATCCATATGTATTAACTCGAAAACCCTTGAAGAACTTACTTGCTTCTTTTATTTGAATGATGATCTGGTTTTTTTCCCTTTCACACATGCATCACACACTTTGTTATCACTCAAGTTCAATTTTGGCAGACCATATACTAGGTCCGTGGAGACAAGTTTGTTTAATAGAGAATATCTCATATGGCCTAGACTCCTATGCCATAAGTTCAACATTTTCACTTTGAGCACTTATGCATGCTAGATAGTCTCCATTAGTTGTTTCTAGTTCTACGACATACATGTTTCTCTTCGTCCTTGCCATCAGGATCACTTTCTTGGTAGAAAAACTGGGTTAAATGCATTTGTCTCATGAAAAATTAACTTAATGAACAAGTCAATGTTCCAAAACTGAGTGCTACTTCTTTCACTCCCATACAACAAAGATCACTTATTTGACTTGGGAGTCATCTTCAATTTGAGTTCCAGTAAGCTGATAAGGGTGAAATAAGAGTTTTTCTTACCCATTGTGGCAGACTATTTCTTTTAATGTTCTAGGTCTTACAAACGGGAAGAAGTTCCCTTTTTTATAGATATTTTCTTTCTAGAGTATACTAAATATTTTCTTGTGAAGCATTCCAGCAACGATAATCCCTTTTCAGAGGGCCTTATCGACCACAATGAAGGCTTAATAAATGATCTGACACAGAAATATATTTACTATGAGATGCTGTTGTAGTTTCTTTGACTGGTGATGTTGGAAAGCATCTTGGTTGAGCTGGTCCATTTTAGCGAAGTTTGGACTTCTTTTAAGACGGACCAGGTCCCTTTAAATCTAATCGTTTCTTTCCAAGGCTATAGTAATTCTGGTCTCAACACTATTCAGACTAACTTCTCTGTTTGCAAGCTAGTATCCTCCCCCTTTCTTTTCCCATATTTCTCAATCGTTAGACTCAATTGTTCTTTAAGTTCTAGGTTTTCATACTCTAGAACAATTACTTGTTCCTAAATATCTGACATGTGCACAATCATCACTGTTCATTATTCACTTAAACTATCAAGACTGGTGTTCATAGAGTCTTTTTCTGTGGTTAACTCCATGATAGAGTCGATCGTAACATTTGCTACATTTCTCAACCTTGTAACATAATAAGTGTTCAAGTTTTGTTTAACGTTGAGGATGGTTTCCTTTCGTCATAGTCCTCATCATATTATTTCACCATGAGGGAAAACAACACATCAAATATGTTAGCATCATCTTATAAAACAAAAATAGATGCATCATCAAGAAATTATGATTCTCCTCACTCACTTGAAGAACCCCCCATACATAGAGAGTTTTCTTCACGACGTAGTCAACTACAACTTTTTTTGCCTTTTCTAAAGTACTAGGTACCTTCTCTTATCTTTATAACCTTCGGGTATTTGATACTCTTTGTTTTCAGCTTTAGGCACTGGGTAGTCTCTTATGAAGTGCGCTGCCTTTCCGTACTTGTGACGTAGATCACTTGCGGTGCAGCCGGACCTCTTTTTATGAACCCGCCATGCTTTCTCACAATTTTCTGAAATATCTTGGTGAAATTGAAATGTCATCCTCTTTTCTAGAAACTACACCAGGTGTGATATTGAGAACTAGAGACTTGTCTTTCTTAGATTCCTTCTTTGAGATGTCATGATTTCTTTTCATTTTATGAGTTTTAAGATTTCCAATGAGAGTATTCATTGTCGAAACCTTCAGAATCTTAGCTTCAGGCATAACATTGATTTTGTGTAACGACCTGTTTAGTCGTTTTGAGCAGCAGATTTTTAATTCTGGAAAAACTGGCGGGGACGACGGGTGTCACGACGGACCGTCGTGATCACGACGGCCCGTCGAGGAAGTTTCGTTCCATGACACTTAGAATTCTTCAATTTGGATATTAAAATCGACTCTCTGTAAATTGTGACGGACCTGCAGGACGTGCCGTCACATCCACGACGAACCGTCGTGAGTTTCCGTTGCAAAACACTTCAACTTTTGAGAATTTGGTACAACAAACGAGTTTCTGACCGTCATGACGGAGGTGCAGGACGGACCGTCACAGGGGTGACGGGCCGTCACAGTTCACCTGGAATATGGGGAGGATGCGACGACCATAGTGACGGACCGTCGCAAGCACGACGGCCCGTCACAGGTTGCGCAAGTCCCAGGCAGTTTAGGATTTCTCCACACGTTTTAAGGGTCGTTTTGGACTATTCTTTCCTTAATTATAAAGATTGAGGGTTAATATTAATAAGTCTAATTCCTTGAGGGATAAAAGTGGTAACTTTGGGTTAATTAGTGGGGTTTTATTGTCCTCTTTTACACTTAATTATATTTTAATTAGGGTAAAGGAAGAGGGTTGGAATAAAACAAAAGAGAAAGAACAAGAGAGAAAAGAGAGACACGAATTGAGAGAGTATTGATCGATCGAAGAGGGAAGAGGATAACAAAGCTTGGGAGATTTCTTGTTTATTTCAATTCTTCGGTGGAGGTAGGTTATGGTTTATGTTACGATATTCGTAGTGAAATCTTAATAGTGAATATTATGTGTTGATAGTATTGTAAACCCTGCTATGTGCTTAAATTGTACGCTTGCATGATTATGATTATGAAATTGTGATGAATTAACAAAGCATGATGAAGCTATTGAATCCCAAATCTTGAAAGAACCCTAATTCGCTTGATATATATATGATAAGATTGATGATGCCTTAGTGTAAAAAGAAGGCTTGATGAATTAGGGGATCGGGTGCCACGTTCCGGTACCAGATAGATAGAATGAATATGAGGATCGGAGTGTCACGTTCCGACACCAGGATAGAATATGGATCGGGTGCCACGTTCCGGTACCAGGATAGGTGAATATGAGGATCGGAGTGTCACGTTCCGACACCAGGATAGTATATGGATCAGGTGCCACGTTCCGGTACCAGGATAGTATATGAGGATCGGAGTGCCACGTTCCAGCAGCAGGATAGAATGAATATGAGGAGCGGAGTGTCACGTACCGACACAAGAGGAAGAAAGATAATGAATCTTGAAAGATAATGAATATACTCAATCTAATGAACTTAATTCCCAAATGAGTATGGTATATTGGGGCTTGAGTCCTCATGTGTGAACTCGGTTGTATTATTGATGAATTAATATTGTTATTGCTACATGTTGAGTATTGTAGTTGATTTACATTATTATTGATATATACTGTTCCCTATTTTGAGTTAGCCGATGATATCTACTCAGTACGTGTGGTTGTACTGACCCCCTACTTTATGTTTTTTCTTGTTATTTGTGTAATGCAGCAAACGTTCCGTCAACTTCAACTCAACAGTAGATCTAGCCAGTCTTCACTACTTCGGAAATTCAGGGTGAGCTAACGCGTCTAGCTTGGACTGGGTCTTCTCCTTCAAGTCTTGATGCCTTGAACTTCCGGCATGGACTAGCTTTATTGTTTTAACTTCTTAGACAGTTTTAGTTTAGCAATTTGAGATAGATGTTCTTGTGATGATGACTTCCAGATTTTGGGGATAATAATAATAGTTTTGAGTTGTTTTATTAATGAGTTTAAGTCTTCCGCATTTCTTTCTGTTGATATTGTATAAAATGTTAAAGGTTAGATTGGTTGGTTCGCTCACATAGGAGGGTAAATGTGGGTGCCAGTCGCGGCTCGGTTTGGGTCGTGACAAATGGTATCAGAGCATTAGGTTCGTTGGTCTCATCACACAAGAACTAGTCTAGTAGAGTCTTAAGGAACGGTAGGGGGACGCCTTTACTTTTCTTTGAGAGGCTATAAGACTTTAGGAAATTCCATTCTTTCATTCTTTCTTTCGTGCTACTACTTGAGTCCCATTGGTATCTAGGTGATACAAATTGGTATCTGACCATCTTCACTCTATTTCGCAGATGGTTAGAACTAGAGCAACGAACGCACCAGCAGCAACAACAAAGAAAGACAAGAAACGACTGAGCCAGCCACTGGGGCTGTGGCTCGAGGAAGAACAGCGGCAAGAGGCCGTGGAAGAGGTCGTGGGAGGACGTCCTCTAGAGGGAGAGGACGAGCCCTAGCCCATCTGATACTAGGGCGGTGACTCCTCCACCGACCGAGGATGTGATAAGAGAGGGTGAGGAAGGGGAGAATGAACAAGGGCAGAATGAGGAAATGCCCCACCCAACCTACCCCAGAGATGATCAACCAGGTACTTGCTTATCTTAGTGGGTTATCGATCAGGGTCAGGCACCTCCAGTGGTTTCTGCACCAACACCTCCGATTTCAGAGATACGACATGCGGCTACTATGGCTCCCGCATGGATGCATCATTAGGAATAGGCACATTTCCACGTCTGACTACTGGGCCTATTATGACAAATGATCAGCATGAACTTTTCAGTAAGTTCTTGAAATTGAAACCTCCAGTCTTTAAGGCGCAGAATCAGAGGATGCCTACGATTTTCTGGTTGATTGTCATGAGCTACTACACAAGATGGGTATAGTAGAACGGTTTGGCGTTGAGTTCGTAAGCTATCAGTTTCAAGGGAACGCCAAAATGTGGTGGCGGTCACATGTTGAGTGTCAACCAACAGAGGCACCACCTATGACTTGGGAATCATTCTCTACCTGTTTATGGAGAAGTATATCCCAAGGACTTTGAGAGATAGAAAAAGGGACGAGTTCTTGAGTCTAGAGCAAGGGAGGATGACAGTTAACGCGTATGAGGCTAAATTTCGCGCACTATCCAGATACGCCACCCAACTTTGTTTCAGTCCACAAGAACGGATTCGCCGTTTCGTGAAGGGGTTGAGGTCAGAGTTGCGGATTTCAGCCTTACAGGTAGCGGCTACGGCTACGACAACATCCTTCCAAAAGGTGGTAGACTTTGTGATAGAGGTGGAAGGAGTGAAGCCAGACGACTTCACCACGACATCGACATCGAAAAGGTTTCGAAGGGGAGGCGAGTTTAATGGTTCTTACTCTAGAGGACAGAGCTCCGGAGGTCACTCAGTTCGACCAATTCAGTCTTCACTACAGACGGTAGTTGGGGGTCCACCTCAGAACGGTCAACACTTCTCTGAGAGGCCGATGCGTGAACCCCGAGAATGTTATGGATGTGGAGAGATTGGACACATTAAGAGGTATTGTCCAAACCAGAGTTACAGAGCCCCACTAGCTAGAGGTAGGGGTGGTCATGGTAGAGGCCGTTTTTCTGGAGGACGTGGGGTCGAGGTAATGGTGGTCACCAAAACGGCAGAGGAGATAGGCAAAACGGAGCCACTACTACACAACATGGTAGGGGCAACGGACAGACAAACGATAGGGCCCATTTTTTACGCTTTCCCTGGGAGATCTGAAGCGGAGGCATCTGATGCTGTTATCACATGTAATCTTTTGGTTTGTGATTGCATGGCATCTGTATTATTTGACCCTGGATCCACGTTTTTCATATGTATCTTCATCATTTGCTAATGTCTAAATTTACATTGTGAATTTCTTGACACGCCTATTCGTGTTTCTACTCCGGTGGGTGAGTCTGTGATAGTCGAAAAAGTATATAGGTCTTGTTTGGTGAATTTTGTGGGGAGCAACACTTATGTAGATTTGGTTATTTTAGAAATGGGTGACTTTGATGTATTTCTAGGCATGACTTGGCTTTCCCCGAATTTGCGATTTTTGGATTGCAATGCTAAAACTGTGACGTTAGCCAAGCCTGGGGCAGATCCGTTAGTGTGGGAGGGCGACTACACTCCCAATCCGGTGCGTATCATCTCCTTTCTTCGTGCTAAGAAATGGTGAGTAAAGGGTGTTTAGCTTTCTTGGCACATCTCAAGGATGACACTACTCAAGTACCTTCGATTGAGTCAGTTTCGGTAGTCCGTGAGTTTTGGATGTGTTCCCTGCAGATCTTCCTGGTATGCCACCAGATAGGGATATAGACTTCTGCATTGATCTTGAACCGGGTACTCGCCCCATTTCTATACCCCCTTATAGAATGGCTCCCGCGGAGTTAAGAGATTTAAAGGCCCAACTTCAAGAATTGTTGAGCAAAGGCTTCATTAGACCAAGTGCATCTCCTTGGGGTGCTCCGGTTTGTTCGTGAAGAAGAAGGATGGGAGCTTTCGGATGTGCATAGATTACAGACAACTGAACAAAGGTAACTATTAAGAACAAGTACCCCATTCCTCGCATTGATGACTTGTTCGATCAGTTACAAGGTGCTTGTGTCTTCTCTAAGATCGACTTGAGATCCGGTTATCATCAATTGAAAATACAGGCAACGGATGTGCCAAAGATTGCGTTTCGAACTAGGTATGGGCATTATGAATTTGTGGTAATGTCTTTTGGTCTTACGAATGCCCCTGCTGCCTTCATGAGCTTGATGAACGGGATTTTCAAGCCATATTTGGACCTCTTTGTGATCGTGTTTATTGATGATATACGATATACTCCAAGAGTAAGGAGGGAACATGAGGAGCATTTGAGAATGGTGTTAGAGTTGTTAAGGAAGAAAAGCTTTATGCGAAATTCTCCAAGTGTGAGTTTTGGCTAGATTCAGTGTCCTTCTTGGGGCACGTGGTTTCTAAGGAAGGAGTGATGGTAGATCCTTCTAAAATTGAAACCGTGAAGAATTGGGTAAGACCCACTAATGTGTCAGAAATACGGAGTTTTGTTGGGTTAGCTAGCTACTACCGCCGATTTGTCAAGGGATTCGCTTCTATTGCTTCCCAATTGATGAACTTGACTAAGCAAAATGTTCCATTTGTATGGTCGGATGAGTGTGAGGAAAGCTTTCAGAAGCTTAAAACCTTGTTGACTACTGCACCAATTCTTACCTTGCCAGTAGAGGGTAAAAACTTCGTTGTCTATTGTGATGCATCCTATACGGGTTTGGGTGCAGTGCTAATGCAAGAGAAGAACGTGATTGCGTATGCTTCAAGACAATTAAAAGTGCATGAACGTAACTATCCAACTCATGACTTGGAATTGGCCGCGGTAGTATTTGCATTGAAGCAATGGAGGCATTATTTATATGGGGTTAAGTGTGAGGTCTATACGGACCATCGTAGCCTACAGTATGTCTTTACTCAAAAAGATTTGAATTGAGACAGAGGAGATGGATGGAACTACTGAAGGACTACGACATCACTATCTTGTATCATCCGGGAAAGGCAAATGTTGTGGCAGATGCCTCGAGTAGAAAGGCCGGAAGTATGGGAAGTCTAGCTCATTTGCAAGCTTCTAGACGCCCATTGGCTAGAGAAGTGCAGATTTTGGCTAATGACCTTATGAGGTTAGAAATAAATGAGAAGGGAGGATTGTTAGCTTGTGTAGAGGCAAGGTCCTCTTTCCTTGACCAGATCAGGGGAAAACAGTGTGATGATGAGAAACTAAGGCGAATTCGAGATAAAGTATTGCAAGGAGAGGCCAAGGAAGCAATAATCGATGGGGAAGGTGTTTTGGAGGATTAAGGGAAGGGTATGTGTACCCCGCATTGATGATTTGATCACCACTATTCTACAGAGGCTCATAGTTCCGGATATTCTATACATCCTGGTGCAACCAAGATGTATCGCGACCTAAAGCAACACTTCTGGTGGAGTAGAATGAAGCGTGATATTGTTGAGTTTGTTGCCAAATGTCCAAACTGTCAACAAGTAAAGTATGAACACCAGAGGCCCGGAGGAACACTTCAGAGAATGCCCATTCCTGAATGGAAGTGGGAGAGAATCGCGATGGACTTCGTGGTTGGTATTCCAAAGACAATGGGTAAGTATGACTCCATTTGGGTGATTGTTGATAGGTTAACTAAGTCTGCTCATTTCATTCCGGTCAAGGTGACTTATAATGCAGAGAAGCTAGCAAAAATCTACATCTCAGAAATCGTTCGGTTGCATGGAGTTCCACTCTCCATCATATCAGATAGAGGTACGCAGTTTACTTCTAAGTTTTGGAGGACATTACATGATGAATTAGGTACTAGGTTGGACCTTAGTACTGCGTTTCACCCTCAGACTGATGGTCAGTCTGAGCGAACTATTCAAGTGTTGGAGGATATGCTTCGTGCATGTGTGATAGAGTTTGGTGGCCATTGGGATAGCTTTTTACCTTTGGCGGAGTTTTCATACAATAATAGCTATCACTCCAGTATTGATATGGCCCCATTTGAAGCATTGTATGGGAGGAGGTGTAGATCTCCCATCGGTTTGTTTGATGCCTTTGAAGTTAGACCTTGGGGGACTGATCTGTTGAGAGATTCTATGGAGAAGGTGAAAGTTATTCAAGAAAAGCTTCTAGCGGCGCAAAGTAGACAAAAGGAGTATGCAGACCGAAAGGTTAGAGATTTGGAGTTCATGGAAGGTGAACAAGTCTTGTTGAAGGTTTCACCCATGAAAGGGGTGATGCGGTTGGTAAAAGAGGTAAGTTAAGTCCAAGGTATATTGGACCATTTGAAGTGCTTAAGCGAATAGGGGAGGTGGCTTATGAATTAGCCTTGCCCCAGGGCTGTCCGGAGTGCATCCGGTGTTTCATGTGTCCATGTTGAAGAGATACCACGGAGATGGAAACTACATTATCCGTTGGGATTCAGTTTTGTTGGATGAGAACTTGACTTATGAAGAGGAACCGGTTGCTATTTTAGATAGAGAGGTTCGCAAGTTGAGGTCGAGAGAGATTGCATCCATCAAAGTTCAATGGAAGGATCGACCGGTTGAAGAAGCTACTTGGGAGAAGGAGGCAGATATGCAAGAAAAATATCCACATCTGTTTACAGATTCAGGTACTCCTTTTCGCCATTGTTTTTCTTCTTTTGATCGTTCGGGGACGAACAATGGGTAAATTGGTATCTATTGTAACGACCTGTTTAGTCGTTTTGAGCAGCAGATTTTTAATTCTGGAAAAACTGCCGGGGACGACGGGTGTCACGACGGACCGTCGAGGAAGTTTCGTTCCATGACACTTAGAATTCTTCAATTTGGATATTAAAATCGACTCTCTGTAAATTGTGACGGACCTGCAGGACGTGCCGTCACATCCACGACGAACCGTCGTGAGTTTCCGTTGCAAAACACTTCAACTTTTGAGAATTTGGTACAAGAAACGAGTTTCTGACCGTCATGATGGAGGTGCAGGACGGACCGTCACAGGGGTGACGGGCCGTCACAGTTCACCTGGAATATGGGGAGGATGCGACGACCATAGTGACGGACCGTCGCAAGCACGACGGCCCGTCACAGGTTGCGCAAGTCCCAGGCAGTTAAGGATTTCTCCACACGTTTTAAGGGTCGTTTTGGACTATTCTTTCCTTAATTATAAAGATTGAGGGTTAATATTAATAAGTCTAATTCCTTGAGGGATAAAAGGGGTAACTTTGGGTTAATTAGTGGGGTTTTATTGTCCTCTTTTACACTTAATATATTTTAATTAGGGTAAAGGAAAGAGGGTTGGAATAAACAAAAGAGAAAGAACAAGAGAGAAAAGAGAGACACGAATTGAGAGAGTATTGATCGATCGAAGAGGGAAGAGGAATAACAAAGCTTGGGAGATTTCTTGTTGATTTCAATTCTTCGGTGGAGGTAGTTATGGTTTATGTTACGATATTCGTAGTGAACTCTTAATAGTGAATATTATGTGTTGATAGTATTGTAAACCTTGCTATGTGCTTAAATTGTACGCTTGCATGATTATGATTATGAAATTGTGATGAATTAACAAAGCATGATGAAGCTATTGAATCCCAAATCTTGAAAGAACCCTAATTCGCTTGATATATTATATGATAAGATTGATGATTCCTTAGTGTAAAAGAAGGCTTGATGAATTAGGGGATCGGGTGCCACGTTCCGGTACCAGGATAGAATGAATATGAGGATCAGAGTGTCACGTTCCGACACCAGGATAGAATATGGATCGGGTGCCACGTTCCGGTACCAGGATAGAGTGAATATGAGGATCGGAGTGTCACGTTCCGACACCAGGATAGTATATGGATCGGGTGCCACGTTCCGGTACCAGGATAGTATATGAGGATCGGAGTGCCACGTTCCGGCAGCAGGATAGAATGAATATGAGGAGCGGAGTGTCACTTACCGACACAAGAGGAAGAAAGATAATGAATCTTGAAAGATAATGA
The DNA here is from genome assembly GCA_027705065.1 of Solanum peruvianum. NCBI lineage: Eukaryota > Viridiplantae > Streptophyta > Magnoliopsida > Solanales > Solanaceae > Solanum > Solanum peruvianum. Next base: position 16,243,302 of record JAKWJD010001755.1, read on the forward strand.
ATATACTCAATCTAATGAACTTAATTCCCAAATGAGTATGGTATTGGGGCTTGAGTCCTCATGTGTGAACTCGGTTGTATTATTGATGAATTAATATTGTTATTGCTACATGTTGAGTATTGTAGTTGATTTACATTATTATTGATATATACTGTTCCCTATTTTGAGTTAGCCGATGATATCTACTCAGTACGTGTGGTTGTACTGACCCCCTACTTTATTTTTTTTTCTTGTTATTTGTGTAATGCAGCAAACGTTCCGTCAACTTCAACTCAACAGTAGATCTAGCCAGTCTTCACTACCTTCGGAAATTCAGGGTGAGCTAACGCGTCTAGCTTGGACTGGGTCTTCTCCTTCAAGTCTTGATGCCTTGAACTTCCGGCATGGACTAGCTTTTATTGTTTTAACTTCTTAGACAGTTTTAGTTTAGCAATTTGAGATAGATGTTCTTGTGATGATGACTTCCAGATTTTGGGGATAATAATAATAGTTTTGAGTTGTTTTATTAATGAGTTTAAGTCTTCCGCATTTATTTCTGTTGATATTGTATTAAAATGTTAAAGGTTAGATTGGTTGGTTCGCTCACATAGGAGGGTAAATGTGGGTGCCAGTCGCGGCTCGGTTTTGGGTCGTGACATTTTGCTTGCCTATGACTTAAGAAGAATTTAAAGAGCCTTCCTCACTTACTTACTTACTGGTGTTAATGGGTTCTCCCAAGCTTCATAGCTCGTTAATTATGGAGGAATGTTTTGTATGCACATAATGAATACTTTCCCATTCCTTTATGATGAATGTTTTAATATTGGGTTGTCATTACGTCCACCTTCAATTCCTTCACCTGCTCTATACCACCATGAGTAGTCCTCGGAGAGTTCCTGATTTCATTTTCCGATTCAAACGTAGAGATTGGTTGTATTCTTCAACACCTATGCAACACACCAACACCTTTTTATCTTTGTAGAATTTCTCGATCTTCTTTAGGTCCGCTTTGTCAACTGTTGTAGAGTCTGTGGAACAACTTTTGTTATTTCACCATCCTTCACTTCAGTGGTTGGAATGAAGGGTCCATTTAAAACTATGTCCAATAACTCTCTGTCTTCAGTCATTAGATTGTCGTGCATCCTTTTTTTCCACAAGCTTAGAACTGGTCATTTAAACGAGTTGGTCGTGTTAATGATTCTCCATATTCTAGGTTCAATGGACAACTTATTCTTTTAGAGTATTATCTTTCTTGGCGTTAACCAGCTAGAGAGAACTTGCTCTGATAACAGTTGATAGAATGTATACGTCCACTTTCAGTCAACGAACCATGTCCCTTGACTAATATAGAATGATAACAAAGAGTAAATAACGATAAAAACATAACACAAGCAATTTACGAGGAAACCACCTTTCTCAAGGGAATAAAACAATGACCTATGATACAAAATTTTCAATTGTTTCACTTATCTTCCTTAAGAAAAAGTTAACCACAATTACAACGAGTGTGAAAAAATTTATTAATATCACGACCAAGTAATAAAACTCTAAAACTTGAAGAGCCTAAGAAGATGCCATTGTACCGTTAAGCTATCACACTAGACAACTTAGACTTCCACTAAGCAACGCCCACTAAACCATCACACTCTTGATGAATCAAACTTTGATTAAAAAGAACAGAATGCTACTCTCTAAATCTGTTAGACTCAACTGATTTAGACTTTTTCACCAAACACAATAGTTGAATCCTTTAGATTTAGAAACAGATTTAAGATGTACTTGTAGAATAAATAATCCTAAGACAACTAAGCTTACATCTCAATCAGGTACTTGTTGGTCTTGAGGATGATTCTTCAGTTGAATATTAGCGTTTGCAAGAGTTCTTGAGAATTTTTAAGTTGCAAAAACAAAGGTTATGACTATTGGACATAATATTTATAAATAATAGTGATCACAACCATCGAGGCCATGTCATTGGCCGAGGTTTCTGCCCTTTCTGCCACAATTGGAGAGTGTGCACCAACCAATTGTACTTTTTCCAGCCGGGTAGTTGAGTATGTGCACAAGGTATTAGATCCCTGGGTTTGTCAAATAATCAAAACTACAAATAATTGTTAGTTTAATTGATGAATATAAGTTACATTTGATTGTGATCTTAACTTAATCTTCCATAACAAGTAAGTTCCTTTCTTAACATTCCATAACAATTCCTGAAATATGATACAACAACGTTAGTGGCTGAAAGTTTCATTAAATTGTGAAAAATAAAACTTTTCCATTGTTGGTGTATTAAGACTTCGAGTTGTCACCTATATGTTTGTTTTAGTATTTTGAAACATTCATTGAGTTAAGGTGTTTTGAGACATTATGTGTTAATTTTGGTATTTGGAGTCTTCATTTTACTTGAATAAATCTTCCCCTAAATAGTAATCATACTAAGGGTTTTCTTGGGGGCTATCAATTATTCTTGATTGTCGTCCACATCCATGGTGTAGGCTTAGGATAATGAACCTAAGATAAAAGCATAAGTTGGTTGTGTGGAAAAGAAGTTGGAATAAAGCCAAGTGAAGAGAAAAGAAAAATGAAATAAGACTCAACTTTGGAGTTTGTTATAGAAATCTCTACTTAAATAAATAATGTTATTTACTATAACATATATGTTTTGAATTGATAATCACGTGCGATGCACGTGCCAAATTACGTGATGAAATAAAGGGGATTCCAAATAAATTGAGTGAAAAATCGAAGTTTCAGTTCTCAAATGAAAATTAATGAAAAGAACTTGAGAAGAAGAGAAGATGACTGCAACAATGCTTTGTAAAGATAAAGTCATCAAGAGAACTTGATCATACTTTACTCTCATCCCCTTTACAAGCGTAAAAACCCCTGAGTTCTTACATGAATTATGTTGTGCGATGACTCAAAATATGACAAAGCTTGCATGTGTTTCTCTTTTGCGAGAGTGAGAGTTTCATTAATTTCTTATATCTTTGTTGATTTTCTTTGTGAGAGCATGAATGCATTCTTGATGTTGAGTTACTTGAATGCATTTATTGAAACATGGTCTTACATAAGAAAAGAACATAAAGTGAGCTTGATCTTGTGTTGAGATGGGCTAGTAATCATTTGAAGCTTTCTGATCATGATTTAGTAAAACATGTTGTGAGAGTAATGTTTTTTAAACTTCCATGTTAGATGTCATTGAATATAGTTGTAGACACCTTATTGAGCTAATTGTATTCTTGATTTACTTGAGAAAAGTACAAGTTTAAGTTGGGGGTAATGACAAGTTGTAGATTTGTCTCATTTGAGGTCTATTTAGCTTATTAATGAGTGTACTCAATATCTAATGTTGTCCAATTTTGATGATATGTTGATTATTTGAAGCTATGAAGGAAAACATATAAGGCAAGAAATGATGTTTTTAAAATGGCCAAAAATGCTAAAATAATTGCAAACTATACAATGTTGATCGCCAAACGAGAAAGGAGTACGCCTACAGAGCCTAAACTCGCCCAAAAAGACAGTGCACAACACTTGTGCCTATTGTAAAAGGTTTTCTAAGTCCATTATAGAAGGCGATGTGCCTAAGAATAAAGTTGACCTTGATGAACGTCGCAAAAAATGACAACACAAAGAGAAAAAAAATGAATGATTAAGAGGTGAATAAAAGTGGTAATCAATGATTTAGTAAATGTGAAAGGCAGACTCAAACGAGTTTGCACAATGGATCTCAAACACATATCACGTAGATCATGAAAAAGTGAGCTGAAGAGCAAGAGAAGATTGACAAAACGATCTTGGGTATCCCGACTAATTTCGCCAAATAAACTGCACATTGATATTTTAGTTAAATTTTAGAAAACTATAAATAGCTCGAATGAGAGTTAAATGCAATAGTTCTGAGAATTATAAAGAGTAAGAAATATTTGAGTTTTGAGAGAATACTTGACCTTTGTGAAGAACACTTCCTAGCTTTTGGAGTTCTTCAACTTTGCTCTTGAATTTGATAAATTGGAGTTGAATACAAAATTGGTTTATTTGTAAGTTCTAAATGTCATGTTGCCCATTGCTTATTCCATGGCATAATCCCCCAGATATAGGGGATTAATTATTGGGTTGGGTGTTGATTTATAGTAGTATGTATTGTGTTATGCTTTGTATTGCTGATGTTCATACATGAATTTAGGCTAATTTGCAGGAGGTCAATCCAAGACCTAGGGGTGAAATTATGGGGTTGGATGTTCATACATAAATTTTAGCTGATTAGCATGAGTCCAACCCTAAGATCTAGGGGTGCAATTATGGGGATTGGGTGTTGATGTAATGTTGTGCGTATTGTGTTATGCTTCGTATTGTTGATGTTCATACATGAACTTGGGCTAGTTAGCATGGGGTTAATTTAAAGGTTACGGTTCCTAACATAATTCCTACTTACAATTTCTTGTCTATGCTTGAACGATATTTATTAGAATGAGTAATTAGTCAAATACTAGAAATTTAGGTTTGATATCTGTAACTTGCTTGAAAATAAAGGTAGTGGGTTCGATCTATTTTCCCTATTTATGGATCAATAGAGAGAATAAAGTAAGATATTATATTGTTTGGATTGTCATTTAGATGAGACATAAATAAGATAGATTCCTTGAGATCGATAGATGACTAGAGTCATTGAAGATGACCGAGCATATTCATGAATGATCATCACTGTAGAGTAGCACAATTACCGATATGTGACATCTATTTCTCATCCCCGCATCTCTATATTGCTTGTTAACTCTTGAATTTTCCAAAGTATTAGTTTAATTGTGACAATTTATAACCAAATCTTTTTATTAGATTGGTGGAATAATCCATCCAACTGTTCTTACTATTACATATGAGCAATTTCACAATCTAGATTTCCTGATAAGAATTCTATACGACATATCATCTTCTATGGGAGTTGATCCTATTTCGTGTTGGTGTTTTGTGTACAATAGTGATCCAGTAATGTCTCTATACATGATTTGATTTACTAGTGCATCAACCTCATCTTCTCACATTTTTGACTTTGTACCCTTGGGGGTATCAATTGGCTTGGGGTCCACCATGTGAAACTTCTTTAGCAGCTCCTTTGTCTACTTCTCTTGAAAGATTGAGGTCCTAGTTGAGGTTTGCCTAATCTGTAGACCTAGAATGAAGTTCATCTCCCCCATCATGATCATATATAGTGCATTCCCCATTAGAGTAAAAAATTCTTCACCCAGATATTCAGAGGTGGCTTCGAAGATGATATCATCCACATACACTTGGATGATGAGCAATTTATGTTCGCTGTTCATTAGAATCAAGGTGTTGTCTATCTTTCTCCTCTTGAACCTATTCTGAATAATGATTTAGAAAGACTTTCATAAAATGATCTAGGTGTCTTCTTCAAGCCGTATAGGGCCTTGTTGAGTTTTAATACATGATATGGGAAATTAACATCCTCAAATCCAGGTTGTTTTTTCAAATATACTTCTTCCTTTATATCTTTATTCAATGAGGCACTTTTGACATGCATTTGCAAGAGCTTGAACCCCATGAATGTTCGAAAGGTTATAAGGATTCTGATAGCCTCCATTCGAGCAACGGGGGCGAATGTCTAATCATAGTCGATGCCTTCCTCTTGATTATACACATGGAAAACCAGTCTCGACTTATTCCTTATGATACCTCCATTTTCTTCAACCTTATTCCTTAATACACACCTTGTTCCTATATGGTTCTATTTCCAGGTCTTGGGACCAAGTACAACACATTTATCCGCTCGAACTGATGAAGTTTATATTGCATTAACTTGACCCAGTCAGCATCCTTCAAGGCTTATTTCAAATTTTTAGGCTCAATAGTAGAGATGAAGGTTTAGAATGCAACTATATTTCTTATTTTGGACCTGGTTTGCATTTCATAATTCAATAGGGAAATGAGATTTTCAAGAGGGTGAGATGATCTATACTTCCACCCTAGTTTAATGGCCAGGGGTTTGGGTTGATCCATTTGTTCTTCTTTATCTTTAGAATCGTCATTTTCATAAAAATGAGTTTCCTCTTGACTTCCATTATGAGACGAAACTTTTCCTATAGCTGACTGATCTTCCTCCTTCATGTTCTCACATGTACTAGGATCAGAACACTCGGATTCTAGATTTCCTTCAGCTTCAGGCCTACTAGCTTCACTATTCTCGATTTTGAAAAGATCATTGAGATCATCATCGTCTTTCATCTCCAGGTTCTTCAAATCACCACTTTCATTGAAGATTACATGCACGCTTTTATAAATGCATAGTGTTCTTTTGTTGAAAACTCTGTAAGCTATGCTTGATGATGAAATCCTACAAGACACCTTCATCACTTTTGTGATCAAACTTTCCGAGATCATCCTTGCCATTGTTCAACACCAAACACCTGTATCAAAAGTCCCTTAGGTAAATTAGCTTTTGTTTTGTTGTTATGCAATTCATATAGTGTTTTCTTCAAGACAGACCCGATCAAGCATCTGCAAGTCCTATAACATGCAGTATTGATAACTTCAGTCCAAAATTTTGATAAAGACTCAATGATCATGGTTTTGGCACTATCTGCCAGAGTTCTATTCTTCATTTACACCACACAGTTTTGTAGAGGTATTTGGGTGTTTGGAAATTATGATTAATACCATTATATGCACAAAAGACATCAAGCTTCGCATTTTCAAACTCAGTTTCATGGTCGGACTTGATCGCAGAAATCAAGCTATTGAGCTTGGTTTGGATCACTTTTAAAAAATGTCATCAGCACATCAATTATCTCAGAATTCGACTTGAGAAACATAGTTCACGTGAATCTTGAGTATTCATCCACAATCACCAGGATGTACGTCTTTCAGCTTTGACTTTAGATTATCAGAAGCCCACACAAATCCATATGTATTAACTGAAAACCCTTGAAGAACTCACTACTTCTTTTATTTGAATGATGATCTGGTTTTTTTCCCTTTGACACATGCATCACATACCTTGTTGTCACTACAGTTCAATTTTGGCAGACCACAGACCAGGACTGTGGAGACAAGTTGTTCAATAGAGAATATCTCATATGACCTAGCCATTTATGTCATAAGTTACACATTTTCACTTTGAGCACTTATGCATGCTAGATAGTCTCCATGACCTGTTTCTAGTTCTGCGACAGACATGTTTTTCTTCGTCCTTGCCATCAGGATCACTTTCTTTGTAGAAAAACATGTAAAAATGCATTTGTCTCATGGAAACTTCACTTAATTTCCCGTATAAGATATCTGGGAAACACTATGAAGTTTGTATTTTGACCCCCTCACATATACACATTTTCAATGGAATCTTCAAGAGATTTCTCAACTTTACAAACTCCCAGAATGGAACCCTACTTTCCATCACCAAAATAGATACCTCCACCTTGAAGTGCCTTGAGTAAAAGGAAGTTTTTGGTGTTTCCAGTCATGTGCTTCGAGCAACCAGTCAATGAATCAATAGTGAGTGCTACTTCTTTCACTCCCCTACAACAAAGATCACTTATTTGACTTGGGAGTCAACTTCAATTTGAGTTCCAGTAAGATGATAAGGGTGAAATAAGAGTTTTTCTTACCCAATGTGGAAGGCTATTTCTTTTTATTTTCAAGGTCTTACAAACGGGAACAAATTCCTTTTTTTAAAGATATTTTCTGTCTAGAGTAGACTAAATTTTTTCTTGTGAAGCATTCCAGCAACGATAATCCTTTTTCAGATGGCCATTTCGACCACAATGAAGACTTAATGAATAATTTTAATAAGATAGATTCCTTGATATTGACAGATGATTAGAGTCATTGAAGATGACCGAGCTTATTCATGAATGATCATCACTGTAGACTACCACAATTACCAATATGTGACATTTTTTTGTCATCCCCGCACCTCTATATTGCTTGTTAACTCTTGAATTCTCCAAAGTATTAGTTTAATTGTGACAATTGATAACCAAATATTTTTATTAGATTGGTGGAATCATCCATCCAACTGTTCTTACTATTACATATAAGCAATTTCACAATCTAGATTTCCTGATTAGAATTCTATATGACATATCATTTTCCACGGGAGTTGATCCTATTTACACGCCCCGAGTCATTCTTTATAGTTGGGTGATTTATACTCATAGGAGTTGACTGTATGATTGGGAGATCTAGGTTGGTTTTCACTTTTGCTAGCGGGGCTGGGAGTTGACTAGTTGGGTTGATTGTCATTCTTCTAAGTTGGGACACGAGTTTACTGGTTCTTGGTTACTTTGGCTTTGAACTTGGCAAATGTTTATGGATTCTTATAGTGTTATTTTTTTCTTATAGACTTAGTTATTCTTTGTACCGTTTAGGCTTATAGGACTCTACACGGATTTTATTTAAGTTGTGCACGAGTGTATCTTTTGGAAATAATGGAATCCAATTCGATTTAGTGTAGAAATACTTGAATTTACTTTTGGTATACTCGTGTGCATTATTTTGATATTTTCCTTGACCTTTTGATGTCTAATGTGTACCTTGTTTTGGTACTTATGCTACATTGTGCTTGTAACACCTAAGAAAATTTTTTAAACTAACACTCGAATTGCTTTTTGTAGTGGGTGAGATTTTACAAAGGAATTAAAATTTTCTTAAGTGTTAAGGTTTTTATATATAGCACCTTCAGATACAAAAAGAACTCAATTGGAAATAGGAAAATCTGAGTTTCTGAAAGTTATGCTTAAGTTATAAGTTTTTGTTCAACTTCAAATGATCATAACTATTAATACAGGATGATTTAGGTGTTCTATAAGGTATTAAATTAAATATATTTGAATTATATTTTCAACACTGGTGAGTTTTCTAAGTTTTGAGGCCGGATGAGTGAGATATGCACTTTTGAAGTTGCACTATCCAATTAAGGAACGTTACCCAAAAATATGAGGGATATTTGCAAGTAATCGGATTTAAGTAGTGAGGTTTTAAGTCTATATACTAATTGGAATTAGTTTCATTCATCCCAAAAAGTGCTTAGGGTTTTAAAGAGAAGATTCAAGAGGAGAAAAGAGGAAAGGATCAAGGCGTTCGTTGAGGTTCTTGAGTTTTGTTGCCGATTTTCGCCATGAGTTTGATCCCTAAGGGTTGTGTAATCTTCCATAGTGTTGGGTTTGTTCACTCATAAGCCAGTCATGATTTATTTAGCACAATTTAGCTCTTGAAATTTAAGGATTTAAGTTCTTGATAAGTGTTCTTAAAGTTTCATTATCGATTAAGTTGGGATGTTAGATTCTACTTGGGTGAACATGTAATGATCATATCTCTTAGAATATAAAGATTTATGTGAGACAGAACGTATTCCAATTAAAGTTTCTTGAATGTACTTTCCAACTACTTCAATTTCTTGACTAATTAAAGGCTCAAAACTATCACATTATCATCTTTTAATCGTCATTCTGTTTTTCTCTCAAAGCCTAAGGAAAAATAAAAGTAGAAGACTCAATTAAAGATTTTTGTAAAGATTCTTTTTCAAGAGATTTAAAGAAATTAATTTAAGATTCTCAAGAACGGCTTTCTTGATTGTTTACCTTCAAGCAAGGGTTTGAAGGATCTTAATCATGCTTTGCTTCAAGATTCTTCAAGAAACTTATTCTTCCAGGTACAAGACTGTCATATTTTTGGAATAGTTCGTCCTCGCTCCCTACATCTAATTTCAAATATGTAAAAGAGAAATCTGGGATCTTATGCCTAGATTTGAGTATTCTTGAGATAAGTTGATTTGAGTTCTTGAGCTCATGGTTCTTTTTCAACATTTTTCCCAATCATTGAGTTTTAAACTGTGTTTGAGGAAGTAAATATCAGAATGAGAAGGGTCGTACATATGATTTCCATATTGTAATTTACACCCTCAATTCGAGTTATTCATGCACATAAATTTCGCATGAATTCCATAAGTTGAGTATCTTTGAGAGGATTAGTATATTCAAGTTATAATTCTTGAGTATTGAGTTTACAAACCTTTTGAGATTATATTCCTATTCATGGACCACTATATAAGTTCCCATGAAGCCCTGGAGTTGAGAAGTTCATCCCCATAATTCTGCATGAACCCTATGAGTCGAGCCGTCTTGAGATGAGATCTATCATTAACATTCTTGAGTTGAGTCGTTCATGTCCATAATTCCATTCGAACCCTATAATTTGAGTAATAAAGTTTTAGAAGCTTTTTTAAACCAATAGTTGAGTTCTTAAATAGAGTTTTGAGAAATTAATGATTAGTTGAGAAAAGAGTTTCTAAAGCATGATTAGTATAACAATTGAGTTTGTCATCAAATGTATAAGTAGTATTGTATTACATATACCATCAATGTTTACGAAGTATGACTTTTCCAGTCATCAATCATCATATTATAATATAAATAAAAAAAAATTGAGAAAGAGTAGAGTTGAGTTCATTTTATTTTAAATGATATATGGGAACTAAGTATTCCCAAGAGAAAAAATTTCACATTTAAGATGAGAGGAAACTGAGATTTCTAAAAGAGTTTTGAGCAGTTTGAGTACCATCTCTTTTCAGAAAAAGATTTTTGAGTAATCATCTCAAAAAACAAAAAAAGTTAAGTTCTAAACATATGAGCTAGTATATTTTGGGAGTAGTATTGAGTACCAATTTGAGGGAGAGTTTAGATAAACATACAACCTCCATAAACCATATGGACAATGTGGGTAGAAAGGGTCATACTTTTTTGGTAATTCCTTAATGTTTTTTAGCATAGACTAGTGGTTCCACTTAGTGAGTAGGTCTTATACAATGACAAAGTATATGATAATTCTGGCAGCAAGGACGAGACGTTGTATCATTATATAGCTCATAGTGTTTGTTATCGATTACAGAAACTCCCACACAAGTATTTGTATTTTTATATACATAGATTTTTACTTAGTGTTTTCATGTACAAATAGAGTTTATATTGTATCCTTGCATTTAAACTATGTTTATTTTATTCTTAAATACATTGATTTTCAATCTATTGTTTTAAAAGCTTTCCATATATATATTGCATCATTTACTGTTACTTTATCCTTGAGTATCTTGAGTTGCGTACTTTTGAGTTGAGTTTCATATCTTTTATTTGAGTATCTTATTCTTGAGTTGAGTTGAGCTAGTTTAGAAGAGGTATGCATGTTTTTTTTATCTAGTTTAAGACTATGTTTATGGTTTACAATTCCTCTTTATGTTCGTACGTTCCACGTATTAAGGCATTAGGGAATCCTTTCATGATGCAGATACATGCCTCCAGGGTGATCAACATGTGCTTCGTTGATACCACCAGGAGTTCGAGTTAGCTATGGTGAAATACTTTGCTCCCGCAGGGTTCCACTTGTACTTTGAGTTATATCAGTTGTTAGGATATCATGGGTCTTTTCCCGAGTTCCATATTTTCAAGTTCGAGGCTTCATAGATAGACTGTAGATTTTTAGAATATCTGTTTATTTATTTTATTAAATGGTTTAAAGACTGAAGTTTCCTATGTAATAGCGAGTTGAGTATTTATTTTATTCATTGGTTTTTATTTGAGTTAAAGCTTTGTATTTGAGTTTCATGAGATTTTATTCATTTTTCAAGCTTTCTGTGCTTGATTTAGTCTTCCGCTTGTAGTCAGATAGGACGAAGGTTCACTTGGAGACCAACAATATTTTTCAATTGCCGGCCACGTCCAGGGTGTTGGATAAGGTCATGATAATACTACTTTTTGTCTTTTCTTAGTTTTATTATTACTATGTGTAGTTCCATTCTAATACCCACTACTTCTCATTCTTGGTATGAGTCTTCTTACCTATTTGTGGGCTTTATAAAGTGTCATCATGAATTTGTTAGTCGAGTCGTGAGTGATGATCGAGAACAGATTAGCCAGTACGTCAATTTTTTTCCGAAAACTCTTTCATTGTCTAGAATACTCTTGATACCCAATTTTGACCTTGTTTTCATTAAATTACATTTTATTGATCTTCTATGTTATTCAAAAAATATAATGTTATCTATCATTAATAATATCATTATGATACTATTGTTGTCACATTCATAGAATCATATCATATATTTATATAAAAGTGAATTCTAGGCCCGCCTATGTAGCGCAAGAATTTCGTTTGAAATTAATTTATTTCCAAAACAAGCCTTCATTTATTCATGAAAATGTGTGACTTTTATGAATAGTTGGGACTTAAATGAAGAGTTGTGACTTTTATCAAAAGTTGTAACTTCTATGAGAAGTTGCGGCTTTAATGAAGAGTTGCGACATATTTCAAAATTTGTGACTTTTATGAAAAATTGCGGCTTTGATGAAAAGTTGTGACTTTAATGAAAAGGTGCGACTTTATGAAAAGTTGTGACTTTTATGAAAGGTTGTGAACTTTCCGAAGGGTTGCAACTTTTTCAAGTAGTTGTGACCTTTCTGATAAGTCACAACAAACATTTGTTCACACTACCCTTTTTTGTCTATAAATAGAGGGATTTTCTCTTATTTTAAAAAAATCGATCTTCTTTTTCTACTTCCATAAAATTAAGTATTCGTTTGATTTTCTCCACTTGAGTAACTTACTGACACTGCTGTTTTAAGGGATATTATGCATTCAGTGGACTCAATTTTTTTCTTTCTATTGCATTCTATTTTTATATATCCTGGTATGTTTTTTACACTCATTAATTTATACATATGAAATTAATTATTGTTTTTATGTATATGTTTCAAACTCTGTTATTTATGTTTCTGCAAAGTTATTGTCTCCAATTATATTGAACATATATACTTATAGTACGTATATTCATGGTGCACAAAATAATTATTGTACTCAGCTCTAAAAGTTCATGTTTTGATATTCTATATTACATTCTATAACTTAAAAATACTATATATAAACTTAAATATTATCTATTTTTAGATAGATATGTGATTTCTCACTTATCAATTGAAGAAATTCATTATGCAAATTTAAAAGTTTTAATTGCTTTCATGTTCAAGCGTAATTTTTTCAAACTTTTGAATTTTCACTATAATCTGAGCAACTTAAATGATTCTTTTTATCATGAAATGCCTTTGTATATATATTCTTATTTTCTTCTTTATTTTCCTTTTAATGTTAATTAAATAACCAATGATTTATTATTTCATGAATAATTCATTTATTAGATGTTCTTGGGTTATGTGATAATGACGAATAATGAAATTCATGTTGGAATATTGCTAAATTTTTTTATGAACCTATTTTCCATTATTTTTAATGTACGGATATCAGTAAAAAATTATTTACAATTTCAATGCAATAATTATTTATGACAACGCGACGCGCGGACAAGTTACCTAGTTACTAATAAGATACATTTTTTTCTTAAGAAAGTCACTTCTATCACTTTATGTTTCATTTTAATTCAAATTTCATACTAACTAAAATAATACAAATCATCAAGGAAAATTTTAAATATTATACTTATACATACAAATTATATATTACAGTAGTTATTAAATTACTAGCTCAAATGAATTGATTTAAATAACGAAATGACACAAAAAATACTTCAACTATTTGGCTACCAAATAATGACCCAAATCTGCAAATGAACACCTAAAAACAAAGGACCAAATGCAGCAGCCCCCATCAGCCCTCTTCATAATCCCTACTTCCCACTTTTTCCTCATAAAACTACCTATAATACCAATTTCCTTTTAGATTTTTTAGGGTTTACCCCCCCCCCCCCCAACAAAAGTCCCTCATAAGTCATAAGCCATCGGAGCCCCTCCCTCTCTCTCCCCCCTTTCGTTTTAAAAAAATCTCTATTGTTCTTTAGCTGTTTATAGAGGTTTCCACTCTTTATTTATGATGTGGCTATGTCAATCATGTGAAGGCTGTTGAGTACATCAAAAGTTCCATCTTTTGAGCTTTAGTGGTTATCTTTGACCAATTTCAAAATATGAAATTAAAATTTCTGCTCAACAATTCAAGGACTCTAATTTTTACTATAAATGCCTATTTTCAAGTTCGTTTTCAGAGGTTTTTTGAGATACTCTTTTACACGTACAAATTTAGATGCCCCTCATCCTTTTTTCATACCGAGTTTTTGAGTTGCATCTCCTCTTCAATGTTTCAAAACATAAACATATTTCTTCTTTTGATTAATCATGTTTTTTTGTTTGTAAGTAAGATTTTAATAGATCTAGAACCTTGCCATGGTTCACTTCCATATAAAAGGTCAGTATGAATATTCTATTCTTTCTTCAATACGTAGTCTTTTTTACGTATTTGTGTGGTTTATTGAAAATATATTAATGTAATACAAGTTGATGAATTATGCATTTAAATTGATAACATATGATAAATCTTTTTCTATATCAGAAGTTACATTCTATCTGAACTAATTATTTTTGTATATAGAAATCATGCATTTCTTGGGTTTGATGTTATATGTGTATCTAAATTTAATGATTTTAGGGCTTAGTTAAAATTACTCTCTCAATGAGAATTTCATATTTATTATAAACATAATTTCTTTCAATATAATAAAGCATGATTTGTTTGTATCTTTTTAGAAATCAAGACGTATGTTTGAACTAGCATGAATGATCCTTTAATCAGAAAAAAAGCATGACTCACCATGTTCAATTTCCTTTAATCAAAACTATACTCTACTTCATTTTGATATGGTTTGGTTTGTTGCTTCCTGTTAATTTATATTGTTTGATTTCACTATATCATTTTTTTGATATTGTGCTTTGGTTTGCATTCACTTTTACAAAACATAGTTTTTGTAATTTTTTTTGCTCTATTTTATTTCTACATGTACACTTCGATACAAAAATGGAGCCTTGATTCAAGAATGTTGCAAAAAAGTTGAGTCTCATAGATTCGATATTATAATCAAAGCCGCACATGGAGTCACTAGACATTTTACACATTCCGAAATAGCAAGCAAAAACAAACGGTACTCACTTGAAGTTACTCACGGGTACTCATTTTTTTTAGTATTTATTTGCATACTTAGTTTTTTTACATGTTAAACTAGCTTGTGTGATTTGATTTGGTGTATTCACACAATCACTACATAATATAGAGGCTTTGGTTTGGGTACCTCATATTAAATAAAATCATTGTGGCCGCGGCAGCTTTTAATTTTTATTTTTGTAAATATGAAAAGAATCAAATTTCTATTTACAACCAAGTTTTTACATGATTACCTTAATTAAGCCTTCAGACCTTGAGAATCATTTTTTTTAACACTTGACTATTTTTTTTCAATTGAAAACAAAAGGGAGCAACTATTTTTAAAATATAAGTTTTTAAAATTAATCCGGCCCATTCTTAAAATTTGGAAAGATTATTACAGTGTTATGCTTGGGTTTCCATCTTCAAGTGTACAACATTTTTAAATCTTTAGAAAGCTTAAAACAGTTTTCTCATCTTCCTAAGGCTAAATTTGTATCTAATTACACATTTATGGTATTTTTGGTCAAGACATTTAAGCAATTCACCTTTTAGTAAATATTTTAGTACTAACAAAGGATTGTTTGACTTATTATTTCGTTATTTTATAAACTTAACTACCTGAAAAGTAGTTTATGCAAGGCCTTTCATTAACTTATATTAGAAGTATTCATATATATACTATTTATCTACTTAGTGAATTTTGAAACCTAAATATTTTCTTTAAATGGGTAATTCTCTTAACATACTAGTAATGCCTTATTAGTTATATTCTTATTTTCACTAACATCATATTTTTAATCAAATTATATATTTTTGTCAACCTATGTTTTGTTGGTAACAAATTTTGTATAGATCTTAAATGATGCTTAATCTCGTCCCTTTAGGATAACTTTAACTCTTGTTTAGAATAACATAAGTTAAGTAGACCATTAATTGAAGTTAATTTTAGCATTACTTCACAAAATATTTAAATGTCCTAATTTACGTAAAATGTAATCAGGTTTTGACTCCCTAAGTCAAATAATTTAGGAATCATTGGTAGTACATTTTTTGACAAGGAGTTAAAATGGGGTATGACAACAAACTCAACTCGAACACCTCGAGATCCAAACCAAATGTCACGCTACAGCAAACTCGGTATTTCAGAGATACCCACATTAATGAATTTTAATCTGAGAACATTTTCCCAGAATATTGACCGAAGTCAAACACTGCCCAAAAACATAAAAATCAAATTCCTAATGACACAAACTCAAGCAGAGGCCCTCAGAACCAGAACCAACCATTCTGCTAGGACTATATGGACCTTTTAGAGCTATTTTTTTATACGACATCACATTCTCCGGATGTTGGCTAAAGTCAACTATTTCACTTAAAAAACCTTTCAAAGGGAAAAACTTGCTCAAAACTCTCCCGATCACTTCAGGAACATCCCACTAAATCCAACCAGACAAAGCTTCAAGAAGCTCTAGTAGGGGAAAACAGTAAAAACATGCAAGAAAATATACTTTACCATGGGGTCTTACAAGAATGTATATAGGAGTAAGAAGGAATGATGACAAATATATGTGACAGAAGATATGTCACTTTCATTCGGTTATCGAGCGTTTGATCAAATAGAGAACAAGGAAAAATTAAAAAATATATTGAACCATTTGTGAGTGCAAATAAATATTAGTACAAGTAAAAAATAGAGGGAGATTAGAAAATTCAAATTTCAGGGGTTCACCGTAGTCTTTGAATCAAAATGTTGCTCCACATGACAAGGCATACCTTAATAGATAGAAGCTATTTTATGATATGTTGGACGACGAAGCTCAAAAGGTAAAGCATGCATAGATTATGGGAAAGTAAAGCCAATAAAGTATAATAAGAAAAATAAGAGATATTGCAGAATTAGCATAATTAGAGATAAAAGAGAAAAATCGAACGATCAAGAAACATAGATGAAGGAAAATAATTGGAGGTGCTATCAAAAAAACCTATCCAATACTAAGGTTTATAATGCACGCGAATCAACCGATGATACGTCAACATCACCTCACTGTCGACAGGAGACTAGTCTAACCAGACTAAAACAACCAGGACAAAATATATATTCAAGCCTAAACAATAACCTAATAGGAACCCACATGATCGAAAGGTACACAACAAGAAACATACCCCAGCCAACCCCCATAAGATTGGCTTATGGAAAAAACAGTAAATTATACCCTTGATCGGTCTTCTTTAACCATCAACTTAATAAGTAATTAAAATTACCCCACAAATTTGATAAATATAATTACAAATAATCCAACATATCTATTTATAATCTATCGAAAAGTATAAGATGCATGGAATATAAGTTTGACAATTGTTGATTGCCGTAAAGTTTAAAAATGTGATTTCGACCTTTATGTTTTCTTACGTTTATCATATTATATTCATGTTTTGATATATTGAAATAGGGAATTAAATTATAGATATATTGTATTACTTGAATGAATTAAGGGTTATGTTATTTGGGGCCAGACTTAACTCTTAATCTTGGATATAAGACAGAACACTTGATATACCAATGACCTCAAGATTAGGAACTTGAATATGAGTTTGTATTTGATGATTTTTGCAAATCTAGGCCTAAAGTTTAGAAGGATGTATATATGTGAACTTGTTTGTTTAAAAACATTGTATACTTGATAGATAGGAAACATTCTTAATCATTGAGGAAGGGAAATTCGTTGGAGAAATAATTTTTTGACTTCGGTTCTTCGGTGGAGGCAGGTTATTGTTTTTGTTATTCGATAGTAAACTCTTAATAGTGATTGATATTCATTGAATGATATTGTGAAGTTTCCTATGTACTTGATTGTTTGGTTGTGTGTCTTGGTAGTGTGTTTTTATATTGGTTTAAAATTCTTAGACCATAGAATTAATATATTTGAACCCTCTTTATCGAAATTATATCTTGAATGAACAAGGATTGATGAAATATTATCAATGAATAGAAATTGGTGATAATAAATAATAAATTAATGGTATAATTTGATCAAAGTGTCACGTTCCGACACAGTATTGTTTGATCGGAGTGTCATGTTCCGACACGATATAATTGGATCAAAGTGTAACGTTCAGACATGCTATAATTGGATAGGAGTGTCACATTTTGATACAATATAATTGGATGGGAGTGTTACATTCTGACACAGTATTTTTGGATCGGAGTGTCACGTTTTGACACAGAATAATTGGATATGATTTTCACGTTCCGACAAGATAATGGTAAAGGAAAAACATATTAAATTAACGGAATGTAGTCAATCTCAAAGAACTCAATTCCCCAAATGATTTAGTTAGAGGCATGAGTCCTCATGAATGATCTTGATATTGTTGAATTATTGCATACTTACTTTAGTGTTGTTGAAACTTGTTCATGCTGTTTGTTGCTTATCACATGTTAAGTTCTATAGTTGAGTTCATACTATTATTCATTGTATATTAGTTTCTATTTTTGGTTGGCCGATGATACCTACTCAGTAAATGTTCCCAAGTAATGAGCCCTACTTGTGTTATTCTTTGTTTTCCTTTTATGGAGTGCAGCGAGTGTACAAACGACATTTAATTCCCCTCCAGCTCTAGTCAACCTCAAACATATCAGGTCCCAGGGTGAGCTATTCATTCAAGACAGTGTTGGATTTTCTCGGTCATGACATTATGTCCTATATTTTCGGACACATACCATTCTACTCTTTTATTTTAGTGTAGTTGATATTCTTAAACATAGTATTTGGAGACTAGATGTCCTTGATGTTATGACTTCAGGTTTTGGGAAATGATACATTAATAAGTTTTGGAGCTTCCACATTATTTTGTTATTCATAGTAGAATTAAAGGTATATGTTGGGGTTTGGATTCCCTGGTTCGCCCACCTAGGAGGTTAAGTGTGGGTGTCACTCATGACTCATTTTGGGTCGTGACTATCACAACCCAAAACGAGTCGTGACTGACACCCATACTTAATCTCATAAGTGGACGAACCAAGGAATCCAAACCCCAATATATGCCAATAACTCAACTACGAATAACAAAAATAATGCGGAAGCTTCAAAACTTATTAAAGTATCATTTTTCAAACCTTAAAGTCATCACATCAAGGACAACTATTCTTCAAATACTAAGTTTAAGAAAATCAAATACACAAAAATAAATGAACAAAATAGTATGTGTCAGAAAACATAGGACATCATGTCATGACCGAGAGAATCTAACACGAGCTTGAATGAATAGCTCACCCTGGAACCTGATACTCTGGAGACTGGCTAGAGCTGAGGGAAATTTGAAGTCATTGGTACACTCGCTGCACTCCATAAAAGGAAATCAAAGAAAAACACAAGTAGGGCTCAGTACGGGGCAACATGTAGTGAGTAGGTATCATCGGCCAACCCAAAATAGAAACTAATATACAATGAGTAATAGTATGAACTCAGCTATAAAACTTAACTAGTGATAAACAACAAATAACATGAACAAGTGTCAACAACACTAAAGTAAGTATATAATAAGTCTACCATATCAAGATCATCCATGAGGTATCGTACCACCAACAAAACCATTTGGAGAATTGAGTTCTTTTATATTGAGAAAATTTCGTTCATTCAATATGTTTTTCCTTTAATATTATGGTGTCTGAACGTGACACTCTGATCTAATTATACTGTGTCGGAACGTGACACTCTGATCCATGAATACTGTTTCAGAACGTGACACTCCGATCCAAGAATGTTGTATCGGAACGTGATACTCTGATCCAAGAATACCATGTCAGAACATGACACTCCGATCCAATTATACCGTGTCGGAATGTGACACTCCAATCCAATTATACCGTTTCGTAATGTGAAACTCCTATCCAATTAAACTACTAATTTATCATTTATATCACCACTTTCAATTCATTGATATTATTTCATCAAGCCTTATTTATTCAAGGAATCACTTCTGTAGAGAGGATTTCATATTATAAATCTCACGGCCTCAGTTTTTAACCAATCACAAACCACACAATCAAGTCACACAATCAAAGGTTAAAGTACATAGAGAACTTTATATTATCATGCAATGCGTGTCGATCTCTCTTAAGAGTTTAGTATCAAATAGCATAAACCATAACCTACCTCCATCGAAGAACCAAAGTCAAGCAAGCTACTTCTTCAATACTTTTTCTTTCGTCAATGCCTCCGAACCTTTCCAATCTATCAAGCATATATGCATAATTTATAAGTTAACGAGTCTATAAACACTCACGTTATTTTATGTGCAGCCTAAACCCAACAAAACATCTTAATTATAATCTACTTTTCTAAAATTAAAACCTAAGGGTAAGTCTTAATTCCTCCAATTAGCATAACTTTAATGGAATTTAAATAACCCAATACACCTAATATTTTAATACCTAAATCAATATTTTAAATCTTGACTCATAACGTGATAAGTATAGAAAGAATTGGAAAATGAAGGTTATATCTATGTTTAGTAACTTCTACCAGAGAAAACCAAAACAAAATATAACATAATTTAAAACACTCATACGCAAATATTACCAATTTCATCATATAAATATCAAAGTTTATTACCCCACCTTACTCTCTTACTGTCTCATAATACTTGGCCTCAATTTTCCATTCAATAATTACGTACAAGAATTTAAAACATTCCAATGGTTTTTATTCTTCAGTCAATCATTACGCCATATTTACATGCAATTAAACCCACCAAATTTAATAACCTATGTTTCACAGAACCCAACATGAAATACTCCCTTAATTATAAACCTATAACATGTGCATCTTATAATGACTCAATCGATTATTTCCCAAATTAAATTCATACCTGATTGATCCTTCCTCCTGTGCGGCTTATGCACAATCGCCCGAACTCCCTTTTATTTTATTTTTATCAAATGACTCAAAATTAATAAACCCTCCTTATTTATTATTTTAAATATAATAAAAGTGGTTTACTATTAATTTTAATGCTATTTTCTTTCATCACCAACTAAGTATATTATTAAAACTACCCCAATAATTCCCTAATTGTAACTATAAATAGTCCAAAATATCCCTTTACAACCTATGAAAAATCATTATATGCAATAAAAAAAGTTCTAGTACTCAAAATGACCAAATAAATCGTTACATTAGATACAAATTTACCCATCGTTCGTCCTCGAACAATCAAAGCTGGTGAGGGTAAGAAAGGGTACGACAATAAACTAAATGTGTGAATATCCGTTGTGCATATCATGCTCAGTCTCCAAATGTCATACCTCAAATCTATCAAACCAACCAATGTGAGAACTACATCCCCTCTAACATTATGTCTCAAATAAGGTCATATTACTACTGAAGTGGTAATTATTGTTCTATGTAAGCTCAACTAACAACAAAATGTGTTCTCAATAGTCATCAAAACTAATCGTACACACATATGCAACATGTTCTGAAGGACCTTCACATAGCCTTTCGATAGAATCTTTTCGCACATAACCATGATAAAATCTCAAAACAAATGTGGATATATTTAGTAGTGAACTTGAAGCAACCACCACACAGTTATAGTTCACACACTAACATAAATCTTATCAATAGTTTCTTCTCACAACATAAACCTTTCACAAGCTTAAGTTATAAAAATTTAATTTTTAGACATTAGGTGCTCATCAAGGAAGACCCAAACTTATCTGACCCAAAGAAGAAATTATCAAGTAACCACTTATCGAGCGATACACCCAAGCCATCATTTGTATCAAAGTATTCTTATCAAATACTTGTTCAAACCATGGCTATCTCTCTTTCTTAATCATTTCATGAAAAATAGGAGCCTCAAACAAGGCTAATAACACTTGTTTCAAATTTGATAGTATTTTTTCATCGAGATAAAACTATTAAATCATACCCAAAATTAACTTCACACCACTTCCACTTACCATGCTTGAGCTATATTTCTAAACCATCACATACCTCATGCCAACACTTAGAAAATTCTTGGCCACTAAAATTATTCGGTATACTATAAGCTCATAACCTCTATTAACCATCAAATCTTGCATCTAAACATTCTATATAGTCCCATCAATAGAGGAGTATTAACCTAACTCTATATTCTTGAATACCATGTAGAATTATATCTCACCTTGTAGATTATTATTAAGTCAGTTATCATAATTTGAGAAATCTAACCTCAAATAAAGACTAATTTTTTCATACCTCACTATTTATCACCCAAATCAAAACTCAATACATATAAATGTCAATGATAACCTCCTAGTAAGTTTGTAATGAACTAGTTCACATCTCATGGTCATATCTAAATTTGTAGCAAAAAAATCAATATAACCTTCAACTACACCCCAAAAGTTTATACGAGAGGTCTTATTCCTTCACCAATAATCTGTAATATTTTAACTTGTACTCTAAACTAACGCTTTAAAGGGAAATCCTACTTTGGTGCTTAAATAATAAAACGTAAAAATTTTTCAACCAAAACTATGGATTGGTCCTTCCACATGTTTAATATCTAATGTAAACAATATATTATTTATTTTTATTTTACCTCACAAATTCATACCTTTATAAAATATACCTCCAAAAAAAGTAGATTCAAAATGAAACGTTTGAATTGTAAATCGAACAATGTAACTCAATCTTCTTATCTATCAACATCACTGATACCTTGAATATTTTTATGAATTTACATACCTTAGTTTATCGTTGATCGCCTCTTCATCAATCTTATCATATCCTTCGCTAAAAGTATTGACGCAGTTATTAATAAACTCAAAATCACAACAGAACTTATCATCACACTCGAGTTGAGTGTATGTACACTCCTTTCTTAAGTATTATTAGATAGCTTTTAACTAATTTGATAAACATGTGACACTAAAACCATGACCATATTAAAATATATGAAACTACATGTCTTAGAACCCAATTCTAGACCTCGAAAAGATACCCCTTTATCCCTTGCAAATAGAGAAATTGTGCTTGTTCTCACCTTTTTCTGAAGATTGCATTATATCCCACAATTTTTTTTCATTATGACTCCAACTCTTTTAAATTAAACTTAAGTGGTGTCCCTACATCTCTAGAACATTCCTTACAACCCCTTATCATCATTACTATCTATAATCACCTCCATTTGTCTTAAATTAATATTTCTGTTATTCAATACTATATTAAAACACCTTATAATACACACTATAATACAATGCCTCTACAATTGTAATGCAAGCACCACCCAAACGGAGCTGTTATTAGGACAAAAAAAATTAATCTTGCCGAGATCCGAATCAAGTATCCACCATTTAAATCAACCACAAAGATGTCAGGAACACGTAGTTCAAATTTTAGCCCGACCCCACGTTTAGACAATTGAGAAACACGATCTGACGGTTGCTGGTCGAAGAAAAGGTATGCAACAAAATAAATCTTTTTCTTCTCTCTTCTATCTTCTCTCTTGTTGAAAGCTCTCTCAAAACCTCTCTTATGTACTAAATATTTCAAGGAGGATACTAATGAGTAGTTCAATTTTTCTCTTAAGATCATCCTCTATTTATACAATTATGTTTTTCCTTAAAAGCTCAAAATCAGCTACAAATAAGATTATAATTTCCATTCTTTTTCTAATAGAATTTGAAACCAAATAAAGAGAATAATTTGAATCTTTTTTCAAGTAGGATTGAGCCTAGTTCCCATCTATTAAAAAAATACTAAATTTGATCTCAGAACCAGTGAAAAACTTTCATGACTTTGTTGCCACAAACACTGATTCTAAATAAGAATTTTCGATACTAGTACAACAACCATAAATCATATATGTCATATATCACTTTCTGTTTTAACCATCATGCTTAGCTAAACCTTTTCATTATTGAGATATGAACCTTTTCCTCGACATGACACCTTAATCTTTGGTATAACAATCAAATTTAAGGGACTAATTTCTATTTTATAAGCATTTTCTTAGTAAAATCTTCAATATACTTTACCCAAAGTATACTCACTTGGACTTTTTTTTCTATATATTTGTCATTCTAGTATGAATCTACTTTTTGAAGATTAAGATAAAATTTCCAGTACTCCTTTAACCTCCTCAAGATACAATTCAAAACCTAATCGCATTAATACCATACCCAATATCAGCCACTAAAATTTCCTTTAAAATAATGCTCAATCTAAGCGCTTGTAGTAATAAACTAGTTGTTTTCTCAAATGCGAATGCAAAACTAAATCTTATTATCTGACCATGTCATACAACTAGTAACTCCTTCAGTAGTTAGTGTTCTTACTTGACAATCGACGTAATCGTTTCCACATAACCCTAGTACTGCCACGCCGTGAAAGTCCTTTAGATATCTCCCTAGAGCACATCATACCTATCCATAAGATCATAACCAAATAGCCCAGATATTTTACCCATTGAATAACTGCATAACATTATTGAATATGTTCTCACTTTATCCCAAACAATTTGTTTTACTTCTTAGATCAATTCAATAACAAAAATAACATGCTTCATAACTCTAACCAAGCAAGCCTCAATGAATTTCTCAAATATACCATCACTCTATGAAGTCATAGCAGTGTCTTTACTAATCGACACTCAACATGAGACTGTCTTCACATTTGCAATCGAGAAATATACAAAAAGTGTAGTTTTCAGGCATCATGATATATATATATATATATATATATATATATATATATATACTATATATATATATATATATATATATATCTGTCAGGCATCATGACCTAACCCAAATCCTTTATATCGATCTATCCAATTTTAGTGTAAGTCACAATTGCATATAATTTTGCCCTTATGTATTTCAAAATATATGTATCTGTACGTATTAGAATGCATCAAAATATGATAAGATTCTTAATATTATAAACTAGTGTTCATCTAAGTACTAAACTAGTGAGATTTTCATAAATTACCCATAATATTACCCATAAAATTAGCCCATATTAAACATAATTTATCCAATCCATTCAATTTTTTGTGGTTATTGACTCACTCATTTATTAACCTAGCTCACTTCGCTCCTCTCGATTAATCATCTACAAGTTGGGATAATATATTGATCCATGATATAAATAAA
The DNA here is from genome assembly GCA_027705065.1 of Solanum peruvianum. Classification (NCBI taxonomy): domain Eukaryota; kingdom Viridiplantae; phylum Streptophyta; class Magnoliopsida; order Solanales; family Solanaceae; genus Solanum; species Solanum peruvianum. The sequence goes on from JAKWJD010001755.1 coordinate 16,268,422, forward strand.
TTTTATTATATATAGCCGCCATAAAAAAGAACAATAGCCAAAAGCCTCCCCAAACTATTATTGAATTCTCAACTACACACTTATTGTTCACCGATGGTCCTATTACCCCCCTACACCTTTTAAAAGTGAAATATGTAGCGCCCTACAAACTCACTCCTAGATTTGTATTAGGCAGTAGTCAACACGTGCTTCCACGTCATATTACCTTTTTTTAAAAATATAAACATAATAATAATTCTTTTATATTATACTTTTTTTTTGTTTTATAATTTCATCTTCACCTTTTCTCTTTCTTTTCCATTTCTCCATTTATTTTTCCTTGAAAGCTTCTACAGATTTCATGACTACCTCATCTTTGACCTTCATTGGAATTCTAAACACCACGAAATCTCATTCTTTAGAGCTAGAGACAAATGAAAAACTTGATCACTAAAAATTGTTTCTTTCTTCGCTTTATAACATTTCAATAAGTGGGTCTTCCTCATTAAAGGGTATGTTACCAAATGAATTCTTTTCCATTAATTGAACCTAATACTTAGTGAACTACTCCATTAATGACTAGTCTAAAGTTCGATTATACTAACTTTTATTTTTTATTTTGATTTTGAGCAACCAACAAATTTTTAATGTTTTGAAAAATTAAGAAATGACAAAATTATGTGATTTGAAGGTGAGACTTGTTGATGATTAGTTAAGGAGTCGGTAACCTGGTGGTCGAGGTGAGCCACCTCTATCTATGGATCTATGAAGATTAAAGAGAGGATAAAAAAGATAAAAAGAACTAAAGGAAACATAATTTTTTCTTTAAAAAATAGAATGTTAATATGAAATAAATTGAATATTTATCAATAAATTTTTTTAATTAATTATCTTTTTATCTCTCACTCTCCCAAGAGAGTGAACTACAACACTTTCTTTGCCACATCAACATTTAGGGAGGAAATAATTTCACTTCAAAATAGTTTAAGGGAGTAATAGAATCCCCGTGAAATATTGGTGTATAGTTGAGAGGTTTTTGCCATTTTCTCTATAAAAAATGAAACCAAATCTTTTACCACATTATTAAAATTGAGTGCATGGGATTGTATCTTGTTTTGATTTTTTTCTCCATTATAATCCATTTAACTTAAATAACTTTTTGACGAGTCACTAACTAACTCATTTATAAACTTAAATAAATTTAATCAAAAGTGAATTCAACATTGATAATTATGAGTCTCATCATTTCTAAAAAGTTGTGTTCATTCTAAAGAAAAATAAAATTTACAAATATCATTGGTCTACTATTTTGTTACGTTGTACTAAATTAGCAGATATTATTGAAAAAATAATGAAGTTTTTTTCCTTTTGACTTGTCTAAATAAAATCAACATAATTTACGAAATTTTATTATTAATGCAAAATTACAACTTTTTTCTAATAGTTTCTTCATTTAAATTAAATTAACTGATACATGCTATATGAAAACTATCAATTTTTAAATTTCAAGATTTTAATTTATGATAAATAACAATGCTAGCATTGTCACTTGAAAAATAATGTGTTCTTTTATTAGTGCACTATCTTCATTGTGAAGTTACCACTGGTTAATAAATCTACATATAATTAGATTAATAATATTTTTTTTTGATATTATTATTTTAAATGATTTTGAAATTAATAAAAGAGTAACATTAAGTGGATAAATTTTATAATTTTTAAATTTTATTTAATAAAAATTTAAGGTAATAACAAGATAGATCAAATATATAATTTAAATAAAAAAAGTTTATGAAATAAAAAAGAAAATGAAAGAAACGCGCCAAAATAAAGGACTAGCCACAAAATTAATATATGAAAAAAATAATTAAAAAAAGAGAAATAAAGTTTTATCATCCCCCTATTATCTTTGTGAGATAAAGTACCACTTTTTATCATGTTAATATTTTAATTTAGATGTAAGCCTAGTATTTAGATATCGTGCTATCCCAAATTCATAATATAGATTAATTATTAATTTTAGTCCGCTAAAATTCAATTTAAATCACATTATTTGATACCTTAAAACTATATAAATTGAGCCTATTTTTTAATATTTAAAAATTTAGTTCACTTCATGCTAATTAACATCTACAAATTCAAATCACACCATTTGACACCTTACAATCCTCCAAACCCTAGTCACACCATTTGACACCTCAATTCTTGTTTGTTATGTTGTTTGTTTGTTTTTTTTTGTTTAAAATATTTGTTATGTTGAGTGTGCTTAAGTATGTATGTTTTTATTCTTTTCTTTGGGTGTAAGGTATAGTGTGTCAGAATAGATATTTTGATGGAAAATAATATTTATCAGTTTTAAAATATACTAAAAAGTAATGTTGAGGTTTGTTATTTACGCACGAAAATCAACCACAATATATAGTATCAACGTAACAATAAAATACAAAATAATTAAGGGTGTTATCTAAAACATTTTCACACATCGTACTTGAACCATTTTAATTACACTAGGTACAGTTTTATTAGTTAAATCCTAATGACCTACCAAATGTCTCTTAAATACTTAAACGTAAAGAAATTATGCTTGGAATCATATATAACTGTGTGATGGAGAGAGAATTGCTAAAAAAAAAATAAAAAATATGTGAGTTATTGTGTGCAATAATTACTAATAAATTATTGCTAAAATTGAATATGATGATATGTTATTTCAGAAAAAAGTTATTTACCATGATAAAGTTGTTGCTAAAAATTTTCGTAAAAGTTTTTAAACCAATTTTCTTGTCCCTTTTTTTGCAACATTAAGTTTATACGTAAAAGAATAATTTCTTGCAACATTATTTTGTTGCTAAATAATCGTATAAGTCATATCGATGTGATTTTTTACCAATAAAATTTTATCTATGGCAAAAAATTTTTTGTTGTGTAAGTAATTAGCTTCCAGTTACAATATTATTTATCATTGCATAAGTTTTTTCCAATAATATACATCAACACCCACTACAATTTTTTTTTCTTATTGCCAAAAGCACTTTTGGCAACAATATTGAAATTTCACAACAAGAAAATTGTTGTTGTTGTTGTTGTTGCTGTTGTTGTTGTATTATTATTAATATTATTAATATTATACACATTTCTTACAACTTTAATTAAATTTTTAATACAAACAAAATTATGTATGTACTTGTCATTTGTACTCAACTAACAATTATATCTTTTAATTATAAAATGTTATACGATTTTATCAATATCATCTTAATATTCATATAATTATATAAATGAGAACCCTAGGCCTGCCTATGTGGTGTCACCACAAATCATGATTCCTTTTTAACTTATTTATTTTCAATATTAGCCTTCCCTTTAATCAAAAGTTATGATTTTTATGAAAAGTTAAGACTTTTTATGAAAAGTTATGACTTTTATAAAGAGTTGCAACTTTTACGAAGATCTGCGACGTTTATGAATAGTTGCAACTTTAATGAAGAGTTGCAACTTTAATAAAATTATATGACTTTTTATGAAAGATTGTAACTTGTCCGAAGAGTTGTGACCTTTCAAATAAGGCACAACAAGCACTAATTCATTCTATCTTATTAAGCTATTCTATTGATTAGTGACATCTAAAAAATAAAGGAATATAGTGGGATGATAAGCATTGTACTCAACCTTAATCAAACGTTTGGGGTTAAAATGTAGGGTTGGATTCAATGAATTACCCTTCAATGTAGGATGAATCTATACATCAAATATTAATGAAATACATATGTCCTCATAAACTTTAGATTAAAAGTCCCAAAAAATAAAGTTTTAACCATATTGATCGAAACATAAACTACAAAATATGTCTTTTGTCTATCAAAGTAGTGTCATCGACTGTATATGATCTTGAATAACGTACTTGCCAATACATCATTATTTGAGCGACATACGTTATTTCATTGAAATTCAAGCGATGCTTTATATTTTAATAAACTTATCAAGTGCACAACTAATTATATAAGATGTATAATAATTAGATTCTGCATGTAGAGACCTTGAATAGGTGGAAAAGTCTCGTAGTTGATGATTAAAATGTTTGTACCACTATTTGAAAATACAAATATAGACAATGAAACAATTACATATATTTTCGAAAGACATTGGTGATGAACAACTACAATAAAATGAAGAATTAATAACAAAATCCATAAACAGTTAGAATCAAATCTTTTTATGTTAAGATGAAAAAAGCATTTCATATTTTCTTTGAATAAAATATTCTTGAAAATTTATCATAGGATTGTACCCTCTTGAAAACACTTATATTATCAAATGCTCAGAAGTATATTAATTACGTAGTTCCACCACGCCGCACACCTATGTGGCGCCACCACATATAAGAATTCCCTATTAATTTATTTACATTCAGAACTATTCTTCTACTTTTCATAAAAAGTTGTGACTTTTATGAAACGTTCCGACTTTAACGAAGAATTGTGACTTTGATAAATTTTTTTGACTTTTATGAAATGTTGGGAGTTTAATGAAGAAATGATACTTTTATGAAAAGTTGTGATTTTTAATAAAAGTTGCGAGTTTAATGAAGAGTTGCGACTTTTATGAAAAATTGCAACTTTTATTAAAGGTTGTGAACTTTCCAAAGGGTTGCTACTCTTCGAAGTAGTTGTAACCTTTTTGATAAGGCAGAATAAAAAATTTTTACACTACCCTTTGTTGTCTATGAATAGGGGATTTCCTCTCATTTTAAAACAACAAAAATTCTAAACCTCCTCTTATTCTTTTTCTCCTTCTCCTTCTCCTCCTCCTTCACAATTAAATATTTGTATACATTGCTCCTGTTGAGTGACTTACTAACACCATTGCTTATTTGTATACTTTGCTCCTGTTGAGTGGCTCACTAACACCATTTTAAGGATAAATGATAATATGTAATAATTTTCATTTTTCTTTACATTATAATGTATGTTACTACGTAATCTTGTATGTACGATAATATAGTGTTCTAAATATAATGTCGAATATGTTCTAAGGACCTTTTTTTATTAATTCTGTGACACTAAATTTGTGCGCGAAACACAGGTAATTTTACTTGTTTGATATTCAAATAATAAGCCTAAATAAAATTATCAAGCTCATTAGAAAAATTGGTTGAATTATGCTAACTTTACCCAAAATTCACATCCAATATTAACTCATAATTTTATCCAATTCATGACCCATAAAAAAAACCAATCCAATCAATCCTCTTGAACTTCGTCGTTCATTATATTTAACCAGGTGACCTTATGTTCCTTTTTTCTAAGACCTAATTTACTTTTACTTTCGCCAATCGCTGCCCAACTATCCTATTTCTCTCTGAAGAAACCTTACCTCGATACAAGAACCAAGTTCTTGTGCTTTTGTAGCAACACAATAAACATGGATTTTATCGTGGAAATCTTCCTAACTCAAGGAAGGGAAAATCACACCGAAGTTTTATATTAATTGAAGATTTACAACTCACTTAATCCATGAATCTAACTATAAACTTCTACCCTTTTGGATTAACTATAATAAAAAATTCTCCACTCTTCTTAACTCAATAAGAAGTCAAACTCGCTTTTTGTTTACAAAAACTCTCAACTTCTCTTAACTCTAACCACCCAAGAAGTCAAACCCACTTCTTTTTTACAATCTATCAACCTCTCTCTTACTTTATCCAAAGAAGTCAAACCCACACATTGTTAGGATTTTCAATAAAGGGGTTCAAAATTCATAAAAATAGACACACGGAGTTAGCCGAAGGGGGTTGGACATCTACTAAATATACATAAAATATTATTTTAACCATGTATAAAGAGTATAATTTTCTGTCGAAGGGGGTTAGGATGAACCCCCTTCTATCAAGGTGGCTCCGCCCATGCTTGTTACAATTCTCTCAAGACTCTACCCCCAAGAAGTCAAACTCAATTCTTTTTGCACAACCTAGAAATTATTACAACTCAATAATAAACCTAGAACAAGTCAACATAGACTTATTACCCTAAACTTTGATTGATCAGACTTCAACATTCAATTTTTCAGTGTGGAACAGAACTCATGAACCTGGTCCTGAGCCAAAAGCTTGAACTACTCTTCAAGTCAGTTCGTTTGTTATAATCATTTTTGAATTCCCTTTTTTATTTTCTTCTTGTTTTTCTCAATTATCCATTTCCTATGAAATTTCGAATGAATCTACGTAAATGAGAGGATGTTTCCTCAACAATCGTCCATAAAAGGAATGAAGATGAAGATATCACAAAATATGATTGAAATTATTTAAATGCAAGTTAAATGGGGCAACTCTATTTATTTTCTCATTGAATGTTGAATGATTTGATTTTTCTTTGTATGAATTATTTTAACAATATTTTTTAATTGTTATTGAAAAGGAAAATGAGGAAGGATATTACAGTGTGGGGAATGGAACTATCACCAACAAGTTTTCGGGTAGTCAACCAACTTAACTACTAAAATTCCCCTTAATACCGTATATTTAGTCTTTTCCCATTTCTTATGTCTTTGTTTACATATTTTTTTAACAAGCTTTGTGTTTGGTATCACTTCTAAAATTCTTATTTTAAAATTCAACTCTAATACACAAATAACAAAATACACAAAGTTACTGAATTGATATTCCATTAGTGTCACATTTACATTGAAAAAAAAAACAATTTTTTTCTATTTTCTATCTACCTTTTTTCCGAACTATTTCTATGCTTCTAATAATATGAAAAAAAAGACTAAATTATGAAGTCATGTTTCGGTAAAATCAATCATCCTTAAAATTGAGTGCTTTAGTTGCCTCAAATTCTTTCACTTGAGCATCCCTCCATAACTGATACAAACTAAAATTGTCATCATTCATCTCGAAATGTTCTGTCTAATTATCATATGGGTAGGAGAAGGGATATATATATATATGTATGTGTGTGTGTGTGTGTCCCTCCATAACTGATACAAACTAAAATTGTCATCATTCATCTCGAAATGTTCTGTCTAATTATCATATGGGTAGGAGAAGGGATATATATATATATATATATATATATATATATATATATATATATATATATATATATATATATATATGTGTGTGTGTGTGTATTGTGTGTATGATATATATATAATATATATATATATATATATGTGTGTGTGTGTGCGTGCGTGCGTACGTGCGTGCGTGCGTGCGTGCGTGTGCGTGCGTGCGTGCGTGTGTGTGTGTGTGTGTCCTACTTCCAGTCTAACCTACAACCGAAACATTTCCTACTTACAACAATGTGTAGCTAATCAAGGGCTGTTATTGATCATTTCAATATGGAACAAGCCATGAAATAAAACCTTCTTTTGACAAAACTTATATCAACTGGCTCTTGGGAATATCTTGGTTATTAGAAAGAGCCAGACAAATTTTTTCAAGAGAGAGGTTCTAATCCATCCCTGAATGTGACGTAGAGAATGTTGTTTCAGTTAGAAATGACTCATATAGATGGTATTGACTAACTAGCACAAAATGATGAGAAAAACTGTCAATGCTCAACGTTCTAATTTTTTTAATAGTTTGGGATTCATACATAAAAAATTAAGTTGAAGTTAAATATAGATTCTTATCTAGTCAAGAAAGTACCATTATAATTAGAAATTCCAACTAATCTCAAAATGTAATATAGAATACAAGACAAAAGAAAACATAATGAAGAAATATTAGCAAGAAAAATTATAATCAATGTGTGTAGCCAAAATAATATTTTGGAAATTTTTATTAAAGTATTATTAAATGTTAACCATAGTACGTGTTTAACCTCTACTAAACCCTTCCTCCAACTATAAAAGGTGAAAATAAATGTCTAGACCAACACATGAAAAAAACATTTCACATTAGGAAGAAATCAAATCCTTTTCTCCCTTTTTTTTTCTCTTTTTGAAACTTTATGAACAAAAATTGCAGATTCTTCTCCAGTTTGATCAACAATTTTAATAGCTATAAGCAAAAGAAGGTTGTCGAATTTCCACCCAAAAAAATAACCTTCTTTTGCTTCTAGAAATTCAGAGTGTTGATCCCACCCGAGAGGAATCTGCAGTTTTTGTGCATAAAGTTTCAAAAAGGGAAAAAGACTTCGATTTCTTCCTAAAGTGAAGTATTTTTTTCATGTGTTGGCCTAACCCTTTATTTTCACGTTTTATAGTTGGAGGGTTTAGTTGAGATTAAAATCGTTGCATGGTTAACATTTAATCATACTGTTACGACCTGATTTCAAACTAAAAGTTCGAAGCCGGTTTCGTAACTTTGGCAATTTGTTAAAGTTTTTTAAAATAAAAATAATATAGGGAGTCGCCACTTAATTTTTTTAGGGAAAATTAAGAAAACAATTTTGAAAGGTGTTTTGGAAAGAATACATTTTATATAAAATCAGAATTTTGGATAAGGGTTCAAATAATTCTCTAAGGAAGGGTTAAGGAATCTTAGAGAATCCGCTAACACGCGGTTGACAGAATATTTTTAATATTCACTACTTTTTAAGAAAAAACTTAGTACTATTTGTAAAAATTTTGTTTTAAAATAACTAAAGTCTTTTAGTACTTATATACCACAAAGTAAGACTGTGGTAAAAGTTTAATCAAATTTATATCTTTATGGATAATATATTTGATGATTGGATATATATGTTTGTGAAGTTGTGTTGTTTCTATGAAATCACAATAATCTTTTTAAAACACTCATGACTATCATCGTACATGTATAGCCTGAGAGTGCAAAAATCACGACAACGATAATAATTTTGTAAATATAATGTGATAGAATTTTGAGTCAATAACACAATTCTTGATTCATAGAAATTCTAAACTACATCAATTATTTTATGAAATTAATTTTATTTTAGCAAAGTCCGATGTAGAGTCTACAAGACACTAAAGCACTGTATTCATATGTTTTTTTTCTGTATTGATATATGAAAACCCAACTAAAACTTTTTTTTATTAATTATTGTTCTTTTTTCCATATGGTGGATTATTAGGATAACTCAAAAAAAATATTTTTATAAATGTCCAGTTTCATTTATTATAAATACCTTACTTATTAACTAGTATTTAATAAGATGATTTTATATCTTACAATTTTATTGTTGCATAATAAATTGTAACAAACTTATGTTGACTGATAGTCTTGAATGTAGAGTTAGAAACTTCTAGATCCGTTCATTCAATTAGATTTATTTTTCTCTACAAATAGAAAGAGAACACTCAATTATATACATGTATGAGTCTTCATTTCTCTCTATGTCTGAGCTTGTAAACATAGAAAAATATTAACTACTATTTCTTGATTATACTTTTTTGGGTGGAAATGTAAGAACTACTCAGTCTTTCCTTCCTTTTACAGGTAAACTATTTTTAATCAATTGTTTCTCCATTGTTTCATTCAAATTGTTGCAACTATTTTTTACAGTTGTTCTTGTGAGGAAAATAATTTATGCATACATGTTATATATATATGTATATGTATGTATGTGATCATGCATATAAACCCTTTTCTTTTCTATTTAATCGGTGTTTTAAATGACTTTGGAATTTGAGGATTTTGTTATCTTGATGAGTTCATATCGAATACTTTTGGGTTTGAAGCTTTGATTTTGAGAGTCTATAAAACATTTTGTGGTGAACTATTTTACAAAGTGTCATTTTTCAAGTGTAAATTTTGAAACTTCTTTAAACATAAAATGGTATCTACTACTTTTCAATTTTGAATGATTAAAGAATGAAGATTAAGGATATATCTCACCGAGTTGTTAAATCTTTATTTAGTTTCAAAGAAAATAAATTTAAGTAGAGATTTTGTTTAGTCATTAATACCCTTGTGATCAGTGTCAGCTCAATGCTTATTAAAATAAGGAACATGCCTTAGGTCCCCAATTGTAGGGGGCCTCAATTTTTCCCCCAAAATAATTTTTTGTTAATTTTTCATAGAAAGAAATAATTGTTTATGATAAATGTATCATTTTTATTTAAAAAAATTATTTATTCTCCTTAACCTTAATCACAAAGAAGAAAACAAGAAAATGTTGTTTGTCTTCTTACATTCTTTTCGCTTAAACTCATATTATTATATTTTAAACCCCCTTTATACTCTATGTTATGTTACAATAATACTCTGTCAAAAATATAAATTGATAGTAAAAATGTGTTGAATAAAGTGAATTGCCTGTCTAGATTGACCTTTTTATATGTTTCTAAACCAAAAAAAATTTCTAAGAAATTTTGTCAAACTTAAGTTCCTTTACTCTTTTTTATTGAATTATAGGTAGTAAAGTAATCAGGTGGAAGGGGTCCATAGAAAAAAAATTGGCTTCTTTTTTGTATTTTTCGTTTTAGATAGAGAAAGAGTTGAAACTAAGGGTACACTCACTAGAAGATATGCTTTGAGATTTTGGTTGCCTACTACTATCTTGAAACCTCTTTTCTTGCGGGGGCAAGAGTTGAAAGAGCTCCAGCTCCACTATTATTTTCCTTAATATAGACTTCTAACTTACAATTCACAAAATTGTCCAATTTTTAGCAAGATAAAATGTAATAGCTTCCGAGAATGCTCTAACTTTTTTTATTCATACTTATCCAAATTAAAAATCCTAGCCTCTTAACTCCCTTTTCTCCTAAATGGCTGAGATAGCAACTGCATGATACATCTGAGAAGGAGTTAAACAAAATCGAGTCTAGTTTTCTTATTGCTCGAGACCTGCAGTATAGCCTTGCATTGACAAATTCAAGTTTTAGCCAAGATGGAGTGGAGTATCACCTATAGCGGCGAATATTATTGGTTTATGTTTGACACAAATACATATTTTTAGTGGCGACTAGCGGTTTCAGTTGCCACAAATCAAACAATAAAATTAAACTTGTGTTTCATAAACCAGTTCAAGGGTTAGAGGAGATTCCTTAATTTTCAAAATTCTTCATATTCTGAACTCTGTTCTCTTGAGTTTTATTGTTAATACAACAATGCTTGTTCATTTAATTTTTGTTTTGGGGTCAGTGAAACAAACTTTAATTTCTTGCTACATCAGTTAAGGTTCTTACAAGTTTGTTCACCTATGCCACTTTGTCGAGTTATAGCATGACTACATAGATTAATTTGCGTGAACAAAATCTTATCACGAAATAAAAAAATTTCTGAAAGGATATTTGGGTGAAAAAGAAGGGATGAAATAATTACATACACAGAAACTCGAAATAATCCAAAGAAAACAAGAGTTTCAACATAATATAAATGTAATATAGTTCTACTTGGAGACTTTAATACCAAGGATACCATCCTATTGCCTCAAGTTACCCAAATTCAAGAAAAAGGACATGCAAGAGCTTATGATATCTTCCAGTTTGATCAAAATTATCCAAAGGGAACAAGACTTTCAACATAACTATAAATTTCATGGATTTTCTTTTCCTTTGGAAGCTCCGTGATTTGTAATTCCCTCCAATTCTTTCTTTTGACACCATAACAGAAACATCGGACAACAGTTGAACTTAAGTACAAGACAAATACATTCTCACTATCACTAGGAGTGGGCGATGATATAAATATAGGTTTTTTTCTCATTGCATATAAAGGGAAAGCGAATGATATGTCTCTTTCATTGTTTTCTTGGAGTCTACTCTAAAATCCACACGACCATGTATCCACTTCGACTAAAATAATTATAATTAATGACTGTTAATTTACCCTTCACCTTTATCAGCTCGTGACAGTACAACTGCGAGTGTGTCAAAAATGCTTTCCAGAATGCAATAATTTCATAATTTTTATATTTAACATAAAATGCAACAATAGAAGATTTGTAACCATTTATAAAAGGCTCATAGATGAATTGATAGATAACTCCACAAATGCAAACACCCGAGCCACTAGATGGAGCGCAAGAGAAAACATGTTGAGTCTCTCTCCATGATCCGTCTATGCCTAAAATGATAATTCAGTATTTTAAGTATCCTTCTTCTGCATTATATTTTGTCGAGACAACTTTGTACTTGTTTTGTTTTGGCTCAAAACCTAATGAATAGTTAGACCAAGGAATATCTTTATTTGAATGGGGAAAAAATCATACTTTTTTTGTGTTGGGATTGAAAACATGGAGAGTTGATGATGTCCAACCACAAAATAAACCATTAACGGATGAATTGAATGAATAATATGTATGGACATGATTTTTGAATTTAATAAAGAGGAAATGTCGTTTGTAGTACCTGTGTTATTGTCGTATTCAACTTTTAATCCATGTGATATTTGACTTGCACCTTGAACTAACTAGACTGAGCGATTTTGATCTAATCACTAAGAAATGTTAACTTCGTTAAGGATCTTTATTAACGGAAAGGACTATTTTGGTAATATTAAGTATTGGATATCCTACTTTATTTATTGCCTAATAAAATAATTCTTTTATCATTTAAATTTAGTTACTCAAGGTTCATTTGATAGATACAGTCAGAAGTATCGTGGATTGCACCTACTTTTACTTCTTCATTTTTAAATTCCCTTTCTCTCTCTCTCTCTCTCTCTCTGTCTTAGAATTACATGAAAATATATCAGTGTGTTCTTCTCTCCTTTCTTATCTCTTTCTCTCTCTTAAAAATCAAATGGAGAGATCCTAAAAATTTATTTAACTAAAGGAAAATATACTATAAAGCTCATCCTGGAATAATTTTTGTTTCAATTGAATCAATTTTTGAGATTTCTTCTTAGTTCTTCTTCAACTCAAGATATGAGCTAAGTCATTTTGATTTCTCCTTATCGATTCGGTCAAGCAAGTTTGGTTCTTCAACTTACATATTTGAAGGTTTTATTTTCTTCTGAGGTGTGTGCATGACAACTCTAATTTAGTTGATGTGATGAGTACGCGTGTGATGAATTAATTTGGGAATCACTTTTTCTTTTGCATAAATCTATTTGTATCCCTTTTAAAATTGTATTAACCCCTTTTGAAGGTGCTGAAGATGAAAGGTCTTAGCCTATAGGTCCAATAATTTCTTTACCTCTAGGATTTCAATGGGATCCTTGTCGTTTGCGAAGGTATCTTTCACTTTATAGTATTTCAGATTGATTAATAGTGAAATTAATAGTTATCTACATTCAAATGTCATATCACACTAAAAATCAATAAAATGTGGGTTAACTGTGAAGTTCGCATTTTTTTTGTAGTGAAATTATTTATCTTGTTTGTGGAAAGACAATATGCATTTCAAAGTATTTGTACTATATTGACTTGTAAAGCATGATAGTGAAAAAACTTATTCTAGATATTAACTTATTGAATTGTCTGATGTAAGATTGTTATATGGGTTTTGCATTAACTTAAATGGTGTGTAGATGCGGGAGACAAAATCAATTACTGTGATAACAGAGTCAGAGCTCTGGCTTCATATCCAATCAAAGCCAATAAGAAAGGTATAGGAGAGAAGCACGTTCCCATAATCATTGTCGGGACTAGAATCTTCTATGGTGAGTGGCTTTATACCGATACCAATGACATTCTGATTTCTCAAATGGATCTATACCAATGACATTCTGATTTCTCAAATGGATCTATGTGTTTGAAAACATATATACACCATGCCTTACGTAAATGCATATTACTTGTGAACATAATCTTATAGAGCTTATAGTCTAACTCCTCCTCCTTTATATGCTATGGGAATCGAGAGCTTCATTAATCTATTTATGTTGTAAGACAAACTTGTCGTGAACACGTTTTAAGTCTACTCTATTTTGCCTTAAAGAGAGTGATAGAAGCTCCTTTTTGCTCAAGTTTTGAAGAGTTCTGAAAATTTACCTAACTCAGGTTCTGTTTGCATCTCTGAGACGGGAGATGAGAAGCCAGGAGTTGCAAAGAGTAGCAGGTGTAATTTGGCCGAAGAACCTACAGAATCTTTGACTGTTGAAGAGAATAATCATGCACAAATGGAACTTTAAACATTGAAGCGTGAAGATAATGGTTGTCATCCTGTTGAGTGATGTGAAAAGAATGCTTCTAGGTCATATACTAAAAGTGGTTATTCTGAGACAGATTCTATGGAAGATATTGATGACGAGTTTGACACAATCTTAGCTTTCTTCCTTTTCAATGTTGTACAAGCCACTTTTCATGTAGATGCCGGAAAATAAATTAGGAGATAGAAGGGTCAAGTTTTAGGCTGTGAATCTCCCTCCGGTGCTCTTTCTATACATTTTTTGGATATTTATAAACATTTCAATCTTTTTTATTGTTAAAACAATGCATTGATGCATGTGATCTTGCTATAGTCATCTGGGAAAAGTTCAAAATTCAGAACAAAATCAAACGGTTTACGTTACATCTAGTTTTAAGAGGAAACAAAAACATGTCACCAAAACATAAACAACTTCAAAGTAAATAGGAATGAGAACATTGTAAACTCATGCACCCATTGTCAAGAGAAAATGTTTGGCTTGTATTTAAGGAACATTTTTCTTTTTAGTATATGATCTATTTTCGACTCGTTTTCTAGTTTGAGAAAGCTCCTCCTGTAAGCTTGACAATTGGACATATTGTTTCCCATTCTCTGGATGAAATCTGCCCTTGTACCTTCTCTAAAATGATCATTAGTTTGTTCTAAGATGAATGCAAATCTTCTGTTATATTCTAAGTGTTTTGATTATCCTTACAATACGGGGACCTGGTCTCTGGCAGGGTGCTCTCGTCCAGATATAAATGGGCTACAGCCGTAAAAACTGTCATGTCAAGTTTTAGGTGAAGTGCAATGTCCTACACCAAAAGGAATAGTAGACGCGATTGTATGTTTTAGTATCTCAGAAATGCAGGGACCTTGTCCCTCGCAGAGTTTTCTCCATCAGGTGCATAATGGAGTACATATTTAAAAGTTGTCCACGTCAGAAGGTTGGTGAAGCGTCAACGTACTACCCCAATCAGAATGGGGGAGGGTGTTTGTCGAACGGATAATGACTCATTATGTTTGATATTTTCAACACGACAAACTCCATATTCAATTCATTCATCGAAAGAAGGAAGTTAGCAGCAAACCTTTTCAAAAACTCACAAAGGAGTTTGTAAGGGACTTGGTCCCCGCAAGACTTTGACGTGAAAAGGTGAAAAGACAGCTATCAGAAAAGCTACCACCTTTGATGCAGTAGGTGTATAATTTTTCCAAAAGCAGGCCTTCAATCAATGGGATGACCTCAACGAATTTGTGGTCAGTTATATTATCTCTTTCCAACAAACACAAATTCAAGATTTGGCAAACTCAACTTGGATTTTCTTTCAAAATTCATAAGCTTGGAAACTGAAGGCCATTATCAAGAAAGAACACTGTTCATATCAACAAAGGACCAGAAGGAGTGCTAAAGAGTCTTTTTGCATTTAGAGCTTTGTGTCTTATGTGCTTAAATTGTAAATCTGATCCTAATCTATAAAGGATACAAATCTTGCTTCGTCTTCTAGAAGTCTAAGTCATCTAGAGAAAGGTGATTTAGTAGGCAACATTGTTGTTGCTTAGTCAAAATCTAAATCGTCCAAACGGTGGGGTTTAGTGGGAGATGGGGTATCCGCTTAGGAAAATCAATATTAATTGGTGAGGGTTAGTATAGTGGGTAGTGTTGTATCTACTCTAGCTCAGCTAAATGTTAGGAAGTATTACTTAGCATAGAGTTTAGCAGACTAGTCTCTTGGTGTAAAACTGGTTTTTATTTTTCTTGTGAGAAGATTAGTGTACGCAGTTCGAAAAGTCCTGTTGAGGCAGGTCGTGGTTTTCTTCCCTTGACAAAGGAGGTTTTCACGTAAAGTTTCTTTCAATCTTTACTTTCAGCACTTAATTTACTGTATGTTATTATAACTATGTTGAGAACTTGGTCCCATTGAAACAAGTGGACACAACTTTTAGTTGCTGTTCTTGTTGAGTCAAGGAACCTGGTCCTTGACTGATAAGTGGATGGATACATTCTAATAAGTGGTATCAGAGCAGGTTCTCTCTATCTTGTTAACAACAAGAGAGATTTCTATGGAAAGAATGGCTGCTCCACTAAGATGGAAAGAAGGTCGGTCTTAAATGAGGCCACCCCTGATCGATGGTTAGCATTATCGGTTGTGGAAACATTACATGATTGTCTTCATAATGGCTGAAGATTGCGAGCTGTAGGATGTTATTTGTGACGGTCCCTATGTCCCATTTATTGAAGTAAAATATGGGGATGTCACAAGGAGTGTTCTCAAAACTCGACAGCAATACAATGATTTTGACAAACGAAAAATTAAGAAAAACCTTAAGGCTAAAATGTTCATAATGTTTGGAATCGGACCAACTGTATATAATCTGATCTCTTCATGTGAATCAGCTAAAGAAATTTGGGATCTACTGAGGACCACATATGAGGGAACTGAGGAAACAAGGGCAGATCTAACTGGGGATGTTGATCAAAAGAAAGATACTGAAAGGGATGAATCATTAGCTTCCAAGGTGTCAAAATATGATGAAGCCTTTATGGCGAAATCTGACGATGAGGATGATGAAGAAGAGGTAACCCTTTTGATCTTAAACAAAACTTGCATATTGACTGTGTTATGAAGTTGAAAACTCTAGCTACTCTTTTAATTGAATATATCATTGTGTCAACAACTGAAAAGGAGTTAATGAACAACAAATTAGATATTCTTCATGTAGAGGTTATGTTGACCAAATGTCTGTTGCGGAAGAAAAATTGATAGTTCTAGAGATTGAAAATCTAGAACTCAAGAAAAAGTTGAAGATGTTGAGTGAGAAATCTGGAAAAGGAAAGGGAGAGGCTATTGTCATACAAATGGAGATAGAAGCTAGTCTATACAGTGCTAAAATAAAACTTGTTATGGCCTTGAGAAAAATTATCAGTTAGAAAGGGACCTGGTCCGCGTCAAAGAAGAACTGAACAAATATCTCAAATGGGCCACCTCTTTGAAATTACTTTTCAATCTTACCAGTCAAGGTCAAAATGATAGACAGGGATTAGGAAATTCAAGCAAAAGTCCTTCTTACAATCTCCATGGCAAAGATGTTCTCATGTCTAATAGTTTTTCATTTCTCCATTGTGGTTGTGATGGTAAGTTGAAGAAGGATTGTCTATCTTTGAAAAATACCCAGGATAACCTCTCAAAATATTCTAATCAGAGAAACAGGAAGACAAAGGGACCTGGTCAAAAGAATAACAAGAAGAATAAGGGACCTGGTCAACATACCAACAAGAAGAAGAAGGGAACTATTGAACATAGGAGCAATCAAAATAAGGGACCTGGTCAACAGAATAATTGGCAGAAGAACGGACCTGGTTAACAGAAGAATTGGCAGAAGAAGGGACCTGGTCAACAGAAGAATTGGCAGAAGAAGGGACCTGGTTGTTCTTCTGTTCCTAAGTTGAAAAATATCAATTTGCCTCACTGGACAAAGAATTTTCTTACCACTCATTTATATGCTTACTCGGAACTCCAACTGAAGTGGGTTCCCAGGGCTAACATTTGATATGATATTCTTGTCAGAGGAAATGACAGCAACGAGTGTTGATTCATGAATGGAGGATGCTCAAAGCACAGGGAAACTGAAAAAAACTTCCTCTCTCTCAAGGCACTTCAAGGTGGAGGTGTTTGTAACGACCTGTTTAGTCGTTTTGAGCAGCAGATTTTATTTCTGGAAAATTGGCTGAGGCGACGGACCCCACGACGGACCGTCATGGGCACGACGGACCGTCGCAGGGTCTCGTTTCAAAACACTTAGAAATTCTGAAATAGGGTACTGAAAATCGACTCTCTAAACTTCGTGACGGACTTGCAGGATGGACCGTCACAGACCCTTGGTTGAAATTTGGGTCTCTGAACTTTGCGACGACCTGCTGGACGGACCGTCGCAGGCACGACGGCCCATCACAGGTTGCGTAATCCCAGTCTGGGTCGGATTTCTTTACACGTTTTAAGGGAAGTTTTTGACTATTCCTGCCTTAATTATAAAGTTAGTGGGTTAATATTAATAAGTCTAATTACTTGGGGGTCAAAAGAGGTAACCTTATGTAAATTAGTGGGTTATTATTGCCATCTTTTATTGGATTGTAACGCTAAAACTGTGACGTTAGCCAAGCCTGGGACAGACCCGTTAGTGTGGGAGGGCGACTACACTTCCAATCCGGTTCGTATTGTCTCCTTTCTTCGTGCTAAGAAGATGGTTAGTAAGGGTTGCTTAGCTTTCTTGGCACATCTCAAGGATGACACTACCCAAGTACCTTCGATTGAGTCGGTTTCGGTAGTCCATGAGTTTTTGGATGTGTTCCCTGCAGATCTTCCTGGTATGCCACCAGATAGGGATATAGACTTATGTATTGATCTTGAACCGGGTACTCGCCCCATTTCTATACCCCCTTATAGAATGGCTCCCGCGGAGTTAAGAGAGTTAAAGGCACAACTTCAAGAGTTGTTGAGCAAAGGTTTCATTAGACCAAGTGCATCTCCTTGGGGTGCTCCGGTGCTATTTGTGAAGAAGAAGGATGGGAGTTTTCGGATGTGCATAGACTACCGACAGTTGAACAAGGTAACTATTAAGAAAAAGTATCCCATTCCTCGCATTGATGACTTGTTCGATCAGTTATAAGATGCTTGTGTCTTCTCTAAAATTGACTTGAGATCCGGTTATCATCAATTGAAAATACGGGCAGCGGATGTGCCAAAGACTGCTTTTCGAACTAGGTATGGGCATTATGAATTTGTGGTAATGTCTTTTAGTCTTACGAATGCCCCTGCTGCGTTCATGAGTTTGATGAACGGGATTTTCAAGCCATATCTGGATCTCTTTGTGATCGTATTCATTGATGATATACTGATTTACTCTAAAAGTAAGAAGGAACATGAGGAGCATTTGAGAATGGTGTTAGAGTTATTGAGGAAGAAGAAGCTTTATGCCAAATTCTCCAAGTGTGAGTTTTGGCTAGATTCAGTGTCCTTCTTAGGACACGTGGTTTCTAAGGATGGAGTGATGGTGGATCCATCTAAGATTGAGACAGTGAAGAATTGGGTGAGACCTACAAACGTGTCAGAAATAAGGAGTTTTGTTGGTTTAGCTAGCTACTACCACCGATTTGTTAAGGGATTCTCTTCTATTGCTTCCCAACTAACGGACTTGACTAAGCAGAATGTCCCATTTGTATGGTCGGATGAGTGTGAGGAAAGCTTTCAGAAACTCAAGACCTTGTTGACCACTGCACCAATTCTTACCTTGCCAGTAGAGGGTAAAAACTTCATCGTTTATTGTGATGCATCCTATTCAGGTTTGGGTGCAGTGCCAATGCAAGAAAAGTATGTGATTGCTTATGATTCGAGGCAATTAAAGGTGCATGAACGTAACTATCCGACCCATGATCTGGAGTTGGCCGCGGTAGTATTTGCACTAAAGCAATGGAGACACTATTTGTATAGGGTTAAGTGTGAAGTCTATACAGACCATCGTAGCCTACAGTATGTCTTCACTCAGAAGGATTTTAATTTGAGACAGAGGAGATGGATGGAACTACTGAAGGACTATGATATCACTATTCTGTATCATCCAGGAAAAGCGAATGTTGTGGCGGATGCTTTAAGTAGAAAGGCCGGAACCATGGGAAGTCTAGCTCATTTGCAAGTTTCTAGACGCCCATTGGCTAGAGAGGTGCAGATTCTAGCTAATGACCTTATGAGGTTAGAAATAAATGAGAAGGGAGGATTGTTAGCTTGTGTAGAGGCAAGATCTTCTTTTCTTGACAAGATCAAGGGAAAACAGTTTGATGATGAGAAACTAGGTCGGATCCGAGATAAAGTGTTGCAAGGAGAGGCTAAAGAGGCCATAATTGATGACGAAGGCGTTTTGAGGATTAAGGGAAGAGTATGTGTGCCTCGTGTTGATGACTTGATCCACACTATTCTTACAGAGGCTCATAGCTCCGGATATTCGATACATCCTGGTGCAACCAAGATGTACCGCGACCTAAAACAACATTTTTGGTGGAGTAGAATGAAGCATGACATTGTGGATTTTGTTGCCAAATGTCCAAATTGTCAACAAGTAAAGTATGAACACCAGAGGCCTGGAGGAACACTTCAGAGAATGCCCATTCCTGAATGGAAGTGGGAGAGAATTGCAATGGACTTCGTGGTTGATCTTCCAAAGACATTGGGTAAGTTTGATTCCATTTGGATGATTGTTGATAGGTTAACTAAGTCTGCTCACTTCATTCCTGTCAAGGTGACCTACAATGCAGAGAAGTTAGCTAAAATCTACATCTCAGAAATCGTTCGATTGCATGGAGTTCCACTCTCCATTATATCAGATAGAGGTACGCAGTTTACTTCTAAGTTTTGGAGAACATTGCATGCGGAATTAGGTACTAGGTTGGACCTTAGTACTGCGTTTCACCCTCAGACTGATGGTCAGTCTGAGGGAACGATTCAAGTGCTGGAGGATATGCTTCGTGCATGTGTGATAGAGTTTGGTGGTCATTGGGATAACTTCTTACCCTTAGCGGAGTTTTCATACTATAATAGCTATTACTCCAGTATTGACATGGCTCCATTTGAAGCATTGTATGGGAGGAGGTGTAGGTCTCCCATTGGTTGGTTCGATGCATTTGAGGTTAGACCTTGGGGTACTGACCTCTTGAGGGATTCGTTAGATAATGTGAAGTGCATTCAAGGAAAGCTTCTAGCGGCTCAAAGTAGGCAAAAAGAATATGCAGATCAAAAGGTTAGAGATTTGGAGTTTATGGAGGGTGAACAAGTCTTGTTGAAGGTTTCGCCCATGAAAGGGGTGATGCGGTTCGGAAAAAGGGGTAAGCTAAGTCCAAGGTATATTGGACCATTTGAGGTACTCAAGCGAGTAGGGGAGGTGGCTTACGAATTAGCCTTGCCTCCAGGGCTGTCCGGGGTGCATCCGGTATTTCATGTGTCCATGTTGAAAAGATACCATGGCGATGGAGACTACATCATCCGTTGGGATTCAGTCTTGCTTGATGAGAATTTGACTTATGAGGAGGAACCGGTTGCCATTTTAGATAGAGAGGTTCGCAAGCTAAGGTCGAGAGAGATTGCATCCATCAAAGTTCAATGGAAGAATCGACCGGTTGAAGAGGCCACTTGGGAGAAGGAGGCAGATATGCAAGAAAAATACCCACATCTGTTTACAGATTCAGGTACTCCTTTTCGCCCTCGTTTTTCTTCTTTTGATCGTTCGAGGACGAACGATGGGTAAATTGGTATCTATTGTAACGACATGTTTAGTCGTTTTGAGCAGCAGATTTTATTTCTGGAAAATTGGCTGAGGCGACGGACCCCACGACGGACCGTCATGGGCACGACGGACCGTCGCAGGGTCTCGTTTCAAAACACTTAGAAATTCTGAAATTGGGTACTGAAAATCGACTCTCTGAACTTCGTGACGAACTTGCAGGACGGACCGTCACAGGCGTTACGGACCGTCACAGGCCCTTGGTGGAAATTTGGGTCTCTAAACTTTGCGACGACCTGCAGGACGGCCCGTCGCAGGCACGACGGCCCGTCACAGGTTGCGTAATCCCAGTCAGGGTCGGATTTCTTTACACGTTTTAAGGGACGTTTTTGACTATTCCTGCCTTAATTATAAAGTTAGTGGGTTAATATTAATAAGTCTAATTACTTGGGGGTCAAAAGAGGTAACCTTAAGTTAATTAGTGGGTTATTATTGCCATCTTTTATTCTTAATTATATGCTAATTAGGGTAAAAGAAAGAGGGTTTGAATAAGAAAAATAGAAAGAACAAAGAAGAGGGAAGAGAAACGAATTGAGAGAGAGGATAAACGAGAAGAAGAAACAAAGCTTGGGAAATTGCTTGCTTGATCAAAATCTTCGGTGGAGGTAGGTTATGGTTTTTACGATATTCGTAGTGAACTCTTAATAGCAAATGATACGTATTGATAGTATTGTAAACCCTGCTATGTGCTTAAATTGTATGCTTGCATAAATATGATTATATAAAATTGTGATTATATGAGCATGATGAAGTTATTGAATCCCAAATCTTGAAAAACCCTAATCTCTTTGTTAACGATGATGCCTTGGTAATAAATAAGGCTTGATAAACTAAAGTAATAAGATTGATGATGCCTTAGTATAAGAAAAGGCTTGATGAACTAAAGTAATGAGAATGATGATGCCTTGGTATAAGAGAAGGCTTGATGAATTGATAGAATGAGATTAGGGGATCGGAGTGTCACGTTCCGACACATAGATTTAGGGGATCGGGTGTCACGAACCGACACGTAGATTTAGGGGATCGGGTGTCACGAACCGACACGTAGATTTAGGGGATCGGGTGTCACGAACCGACACGTA
Source organism: Solanum peruvianum (assembly GCA_027705065.1). Classification (NCBI taxonomy): domain Eukaryota; kingdom Viridiplantae; phylum Streptophyta; class Magnoliopsida; order Solanales; family Solanaceae; genus Solanum; species Solanum peruvianum. The sequence continues at coordinate 16,290,792 of JAKWJD010001755.1, forward strand.
GATTTAGGGGATCGGGTGTCACGAACCGACACGTAGATTTAGGGGATCGGAGTGTCACGTTCCGACACATAGTAGTAGGGGATCGGAGTGTCACGTACCGACACAATAAGAATAAAGATAATGAGGGAGCGGAGTGTCACGTACCGACACAAGAGGAAAAAAGATAATGAATCTTGAAAGATGATAAATATACTCAATCTAATGAACCCAATTCCCAAATGAGTATGGTATTGAGACTTGAGTCCTCATGAGTGAACTTGACGGTAATTGTTAATGATATAGTACTTGTTGTTGCTACATGTTAAGCATCATAGTTGATTTTATAATATTACTTGATATATATTGTCTTCTATTTTGAGTTGGCCGATGATATCTACTCAGTACTTGTGGTTGTACTGACCCCCTACTTTTATGTTTTCTTTCTTTGTTATTTGTGGAATGCAGCAAACGTGCCGTCGTCTTCAACTCAACAGTAATTCTAGCCAGTCGTCGTCACACCGGATCTTCAGGGTGAGCTAATGCTTCTAGCTTGGACTAGATCTTCTTCTTCAAGTCTTGATGCCTTGAATTTCCGGCATGGACTAGCTTTTACTTGTTTTAGCTTTTAGAATACTCTTAGTTTAGTCATTTGATTATACATGTTCTTGTGGTGATGACTTCCAGATTTTGGGGAAATAATAGATGTTGAATTTTAATAGTTATTGAATTGGTTTTATTTAATGAGTTAAGTCTTCCGCATTACTTTCTGTCGATATTATATTGAAATGTTAAGGGTTAGATTGGTTGGTTCGCTCACATAGGAGGGTAAAATGTTGGTGCCAGTCGCGGCTCGGTTTTGGGTCGTGACAAATTGGTATCAGAGCATTAGGTTCGTGGGTCTCATCACACAAGAACGAGTCTAGTAGAGTCTTAAGGAACGGTAGGGGGACGCCTTTACTTTTCCTTGAGAGGCTATAAGACTTTAGGAAAATTCCACTCTTTCTTTCTTTCTTTCGTGCTACTACTTGAGTCCAATTGGTATCTAGGCGATACGAATTGGTATCTGACCATCTTCACTCTATTTTCGCAGATGGTTAGAACTAGAGCAACGACCGCGCCAGCAGCGACAACGGCAAGACAGGATGCGTCTGAGCCAGCCACTGGGGCTGTAGCTCGAGGGGGATCAGTGGTAAGAGGCCGTGGTAGAGGTCGTGGGAGGACGTCCTCTAGAGGAAGAGGACGAGCACCTAGCCCATCTGGTACTAGGGCGGTGACTCCTCCACCGACTGAGGAAGTGATAAGAGAGGGTGAGGAAGGGGAGAGTGAACAAGTGCAAAATGAGGAATTGCCACCCCAACCTACCCCAGAGATGATCAATCAGGTTCTTGCTTATCTTAGCGGGTTATCTGATCAGGGTCAGGCACCTCCAGTGGTTTCTGCACCAACACCTCCGGTTTCAGAGATACGACATGCGGCTACTATGGCTCCCCGCATGGATGCTCATTGGACATAGGCACGTTTCCACGTCTGACTACTGGGCCTATAATGACAAATGATCAGCATGAACTTTTCAGTAAGTTCTTGAAATTGAAACCTCCAGTCTTTAAGGGTGCTGAATCTGAGGATGCTTACGATTTTCTGGTTTACTGTCATGAGCTACTACACAAGATGGGTATAGTAGAACGGTTCGGTGTTGAGTTCCTGAGTTATCAGTTTCAAGGGAACGCCAAAATGTGGTGGCGATCACATGTTGAGTGTCAACCGACAGAGGCCACACCTATGACTTGGGCATCCTTCTCTAGTTTGTTTATGGAGAAGTATATCCCCCGGACTTTGAGGGATAGGAAAAAAGATGAGTTCTTGAGCCTAGAGCAAGGTAGGATGTCGGTTAATGCATACGAGGCTAAGTTTCGGGCATTATCCAGGTATGCCACCCAACTTTGTTTCAGTCCACAAGAGTAGATTTGCCGGTTTGTGAAGGGGTTGAGGTCAGAATTGCGGATTTCGGCCTTACAGGTAGCGGCTATGGAAAAATCCTTCCAAGAAGTGGTAGACTTCGTGATAGAGGTGGAAGGAGTGAAACCAGATGACTTCACCACGACATCGACATCAAAAATGTTTCGAAAGGGAGGTGAGTGTAATGGTTCTTACACTAGAGGACAGGGTTCCGGAGGTTACTCAGTTCTACCCGTTCAGTCTTCAATACAGACTGTAGTTGGGGGTCCACCTCAGACCGGTCAACACTTCTCTGAGAGACCTATGCTTGACTCTAGAGAGTGTTATGGATGTGGGGAGACTGGGCATATTAGGAGGAATTGTCCAAAACAGAGTTATAGACCCCCGATAGCTAGAGGTAGAGGTGGTCATGGTAGAGGCCGTTATTCTGGAGGACGTGGTGGTCGAGGTAATGGTGGTCACCAAAACGGCAGAGGTGATGGGCAAACTGGAGCCACTTCAACGCAACATGGTAGGGGCAATGGACAGACAAGTAATGGGGCCCATTGTTATGCTTTCCCTGGGAGGTGTGAAGCGGAGACATCTGATGCTGTTATCACAGGTAATCTTTTGGTTTGTGATTGCATGGCTTATGTATTGTTTGATCCCGGATCCACATTTTCTTATGTATCTTCTTCATTTGCTAATGGTCTAAATTTACATTGTGAATTACTTGATATGCCTATTCGTGTTTCTACTCCGGTGGTTGAGTCTGTGATAGTTGAAAAGGTATATAGGTCTTGTTTGGTAAATTTCGTGGGGAGCAACACTTATATAGATTTGGTTATCTTAGAAATGGCTGACTTTGATGTAATTCTGGGTATGACTTGGCTTTCTCCGAATTTTGCGATCTTGGATTGTAACGCTAAAACTGTGACGTTAGCCAAGCCTGGGACAGACCTGTTAGTGTGGGAGGGCGACTACACTTCCAATCCGGTTCGTATTGTCTCCTTTCTTCGTGCTTAGAAGATGGTTAGTAAGGTTTGCTTAGCTTTCTTGGCACATCTCAAGGATGACACTACCCAAGTACCTTCGATTGAGTCGGTTTCGGTAGTCCGTGAGTTTTTGGATGTGTTCCCTGCAGATCTTCCTGGTATGCCACCAGATAGGGATATTGACTTCTATATTGATCTTGAACCGGGTACTCGCCCCATTTCTATACCCCCTTATAGAATGGCTCCCGCGGAGTTAAGAGAGTTAAAGGCACAACTTCAAGAGTTGTTGAGCAAAGGTTTCATTAGACCAAGTGCATCTCCTTGGGGTGCTCCGTTGCTATTTGTGAAGAAGAAGGATGGGAGTTTTCGGATGTGCATAGACTACCGACAGTTGAACAAGGTAACTATTAAGAACAAGTATCCCATTCCTCGCATTGATGACTTGTTCGATCAGTTACAAGGTGCTTGTGTCTTCTCTAAAATTGACTTGAGATCCGGTTATCATCAATTGAAAATACGGGCAGCGGATGTGCCAAACGACTGCTTTTTGAACTAGGTATGGGCATTATGAATTTGTGGTAATGTCTTTTGGTCTTACGAATGCCCCTGCTGCGTTCATGAGTTTGATGAACGGGATTTTCAAGCCATATCTGGATCTCTTTGTGATCGTATTTATTGATGATATACTGATTTACTCTAAAAGTAAGAAGGAACATGAGGAGCATTTGAGAATGGTGTTAGAGTTATTGAGGAAGAAGAAGCTTTATGCCAAATTCTCCAAGTGTGAGTTTTGGCTAGATTCAGTGTCCTTCTTGGGACACGTGGTTTCTAAGGATGGAGTGATGGTGGATCATCTAAGATTGAGACAGTGAAGAATAGGGTGAGACATACAAACGTGTCAGAAATAAGGAGTTTTGTTGGTTTAGCTAGCTACTACCGCCGATTTGTTAAGGGATTCTCTTCTATTGCTTCCCAACTAACGGACTTGACTAAGCAGAATGTCCCATTTGTATGGTCGGATTAGTGTGAGGAAAGCTTTCAGAAACTCAAGACCTTGTTGACCACTGCACCAATTCTTACCTTGCCAGTAGAGGGTAACAACTTCATCGTTTATTGTGATGCATCCTATTTAGGTTTGGGTGCAGTGCTAATGCAAGAGAAGAATGTGATTGCTTATGATTCGAGGCAATTAAAGGTGCATGAACGTAACTATCCGACCCATGATCTGGAGTTGGCTGCGGTAGTATTTGCACTAAAGCAATGGAGACACTATTTGTATGGGGTTAAGTGTGAAGTCTATACGGACCATCGTAGCCTACAGTATGTCTTCACTCAGAAGGATTTGAATTTGAGACAGAGGAGATGGATGGAACTACTGAAGGACTATGATATCACTATTCTGTATCATCCAGGAAAAGCGAATGTTGTGGCGGATGCTTTAAGTAGAAAGGCCGGAAGCATGGGAAGTCTAGCTCATTTGCAAGTTTCGAGACGCCCATTGGCTAGAGAGGTGCAGATTCTGGCTAATGACCTTATGAGGTTAGAAATAAATGAGAAGGGAGGATTGTTAGCTTGTGTAGAGGCAAGATCTTCTTTTCTTGACAAGATCAAGGGAAAACAGTTTGATGATGAGAAACTAGGTCGGATCCGAGATAAAGTGTTGCAAGGAGAGGCTAAAGAGGCCATAATTGATGACGAAGGCATTTTGAGGATTAAGGGAAGAGTATGTGTGCCTCGTGTTGATGACTTGATCCACACTATTCTTACAGAGGCTCATAGCTCCGGATATTCGATACATCCTGGTGCAACCAAGATGTACCGCGACCTAAAACAACATTTTTGGTGGAGTAGAATGAAGCGTGACATTGTGGATTTTGTTGCCAAATGTCCAAATTGTCAACAAGTAAAGTATGAACACCAGAGGCCCGGAGGAACACTTCAGAGAATGCCCATTCCTGAATGGAAGTGGGAGAGAATTGCAATGGACTTCGTGGTTGGTCTTCCAAAGACATTGGGTAAGTTTGATTCCATTTGGATGATTGTTGATAGGTTAACTAAGTCTGCTCACTTCATTCCTGTCAAGGTGACCTACAATGCAGAGAAGTTAGCTAAAATCTACATCTCAGAAATCGTTCGATTGCATGGAGTTCCACTCTCCATTATATCAGATAGAGGTACGCAGTTTACTTCTATGTTTTGGAGAACATTGCATGCGGAATTAGGTACTAGGTTGGACCTTAGTACTGCGTTTCACCCTCAGACTGATGGTCAGTCTGAGGGAACGATTCAAGTGCTTGAGGATATGCTTCGTGCATGTGTGATAGAGTTTGGTGGTCATTGGGATAACTTCTTACCCTTAGCGGAGTTTTCATACAATAATAGCTATCACTCCAGTATTGACATGGCTCCATTTGAAGCATTGTATGGGAGGAGGTGTAGGTCTCCCATTGGTTGGTTCGATGCATTTGAGGTTAGACCTTGGGGTACTGACCTCTTGAGGGATTCGTTAGATAATGTGAAGTGCATTCAAGGAAAGTTTCTAGCGGCTCAAAGTAGGCAAAAAGAATATGCAGATCAAAAGGTTAGAGATTTGGAGTTTATGGAGGGTGAACAAGTCTTGTTGAAGGTTTCGCCCATGAAAGGGGTGATGCGGTTTGGAAAAGGGGTAAGCTAAGTCCAAGGTATATTGGACCATTTGAGGTACTCAAGCGAGTAGGAGAGGTGGCTTACGAATTAGCCTTGCCTCCAGGGCTATCCGAGGTGCATCCGGTATTTCATGTGTCCATGTTGAAAAGATACCATGGCGATGGAGACTACATCATCCGTTGGGATTCAGTCTTGCTTGATGAGAATTTGACTTATGAGGAGGAACCGATTGCCATTTTAGATAGAGAGGTTCGCAAGCTAAGGTCGAGAGAGATTGCATCCATCAAAGTTCAATGGAAGAATCGACCGGTTGAAGAGGCCACTTGGGAGAAGGAGGCAGATATGCAAGAAAAATACCCACATCTGTTTACAGATTCAGGTACTCCTTTTCGCCCTCGTTTTTCTTCTTTTGATTGTTCGAGGACGAACGATGGGTAAATTGGTATCTATTGTAACGACATGTTTAGTCGTTTTGAGCAGCAGATTTTATTTCTGGAAAATTGGCTGAGGCGACGGACCCCACGACGGACCGTCATGGGCACGACGGACCGTCGCAGGGTCTCGTTTCAAAACACTTAGAAATTCTGAAATTGGGTACTGAAAATCGACTCTCTGAACTTCGTGACGAACTTGCAGGACGGACCGTCACAGGCGTTACGGACCGTCACAGGCGTTACGGACCGTCACAGGCCCTTGGTGGAAATTTGGGTCTCTAAACTTTGCGACGACCTGCAGGACGGACCGTCGCAGGCACGACGGCCCGTCACAGGTTGCGTAATCCCAGTCTGGGTCGGATTTCTTTACACGTTTTAAGGGACGTTTTTGACTATTCCTGCCTTAATTATAAAGTTAGTGGGTTAATATTAATAAGTCTAATTACTTGGGGGTCAAAAGAGGTAACCTTAAGTTAATAAGTGGGTTATTATTGCCATCTTTTATTCTTAATTATATGCTAATTAGGGTAAAAGAAAGAGGGTTTGAATAAGAAAAATAAAAAGAACAAAGAAGAGGGAAGAGAAATGAATTGAGAGAGAGGATAAACGAGAAGAAGAAACAAAGCTTGGGAAATTGCTTGCTTGATCAAAATCTTCGGCGGAGGTAGGTTATGGTTTTTACGATATTCGTAGTGAACTCTTTATAGCGAATGATACGTTTTGATAGTATTGTAAACCCTGCTATGTGCTTAAATTGTATGCTTGCATGAATATGATTATATAAAATTGTGATTATATGAGCATGATGAAGTTATTGAATCCCAAATCTTGAAAAACCCTAATCTCTTTGTTAACGATGATGCCTTGGTAATAAATAAGGATTGATAAACTAAAGTAATGAGATTGATGATGCCTTATTATAAGAAAAGGCTTGATGAACTAAAGTAATGAGAATGATGATGCCTTGGTATAAGAGAAGGCTTGATGAATTGATAGAATGAGATTAGGGGATCGGAGTGTCACATTCCGACACATAGATTAAGGGGATCGGGTGTCACGAACCGACACGTAGATTTAGGGGATGGGGTGTCACGAACCGACACGTAGATTTAGGGGATCGGGTGTCACGAACCGACACGTAGATTTAGGGGATCGGGTGTCACGAACCGACACGTAGATTTAGGGGATCGGGTGTCACGAACCGACACGTAGATTTAGGGGATCGGAGTGTCACGTTCCGACACATAGTAGTAGGGGATCGGAGTGTCACGTACCGATACAAGAAGAATAAAGATAATGAGGGAGCGGAGTGTCACGTACCGACACAAGAGGAAGAAAGATAATGAATCTTGAAAGATGATAAATATACTCAATCTAATGAACCCAATTCCCAAATGAGTATGGTATTGAGGCTTGAGTCCTCATGAGTGAACTTGACGGTAATTGTTAATGATATAGTACTTGTTGTTGCTACATGTTAAGCATCATAGTTGATTTTAGAATATTACTTGATATATATTGTCTTCTATTTTGAGTTAGCCGATGATATATACTCAGTACTTGTGGTTGTACTGACCCCCTACTTTTATGTTTTCTTTCTTTGTTATTTGTGGAATGCAGCAAACGTGCCGTCGTCTTCAACTCAACAGTAATTCTAGCCAGTCGTCGTCACACCGGATCTTCAGGGTGAGCTAATGCTTCTAGCTTGGACTGGATCTTCTTCTTCAAGTCTTGATGCCTTGAATTTCCAGCATGGACTAGCTTTTACTTGTTTTAGCTTTTAGAATACTCTTAGTTTAGTCATTTGATTATACATGTTCTTGTGGTGATGACTTCCAGATTTTGGGGAAATAATAGATGTTGAATTTTAATAGTTATTGAATTGGTTTTATTTAATGAGTTAAGTCTTCCGCATTACTTTCTGTCGATATTATATTGAAATGTTAAGGGTTAGATTGGTTGGTTCGCTCACATAGGAGGGTAAAATATGGATGCCAGTCGCGCCTCGGTTTTGGGTCGTGACAGTGTTGTATTTGGTGATGGCAAGAAAAGATATGTTCTTTTTGTGAAGGCATGTTTGGAAAATCTATGGACTACAATATTGAGGATGTGTACTATGTAAATGATTTAACTACAATTTCAATTGTTTCATAGATTTGTGATGAATGAAATTATGTTAAGTTCTTATTAGAAAGAACGTGTGGTAAAAAACTTGCTTTCTTGGGCGACGATCTTGATATAAGAGAGATGCAAGAACATGTGTATTGCTGATCTGTTTACTGCTCATTGTGTCAGTCTCACTGAACTTAATTCTCGAGGTAAGAATGCTGAGGTATGGCACAAGAGACGTGCTCATGTATGTGTTGCTTTACTGCACAAACCTGTGTCTGGGGACCTGTTCCCAATCTGCATAAAATAATATATGCATATGACAAAGGTTGTGACAATGGTGTTAAAGAGAAGCATCTCATACTACGCTTTTGGTGAAATATGAAGACTTTGAATATTTCGAGGAACTTTCGACTGAAGTGATGAATGTTACATGTTATGTGACTTAAATGATGATGTTGAGAACCTTAATCTCAATGATGTTTGTAAGAGTATTTGTGAGAAGTTCATCCTCCTGCAAAGCTTATCTGGTGCATAAAAATGTGTGCATTAAAAAAGGGTTTTGATGTGATTTTTGATGAGCCAAGAAGAATTGAGAAGTAAGTTGCAAAACAAAGAAGATTCTGAGATACAAGAGCTTCTTTAGATTCAGAGAGATGATCTAAATAGTGAGATTGTTGAAGAACATTCTTTTCATGAATCCAGTAATCTCAAGAAAGCTTATGCAGATGATGTACCAAATGAGGGACCGGGTCCTCTAGACAGTGTTGAACAAAGATGATGCAGTTCAAACTGAAAATGTGAATTTTCAAGGTGAGAATGAAAAAGCTAATCAAGCTCAGTTTAATGAAGAAAATTATGAAAGTCAGTTCTCTGACAAGCTGATCGGTTGTCAAAGTTGCTCTTCAACATTGGCTTTAAAAGAGGTAAAATTGTCAAAAGCCCTCTTTTTGAGATAACAAGGAAATGAATTGCTGATCCTTCAAGTGTATATAGAGGAAGTCATCTTTGGTACTACCTTTTTAATTATTGTGTGAAGAGTTTTTCGTATTCATGGGTAGTGGGTTCTAAATAAGCACGATGAGAGATTTCTTTTTATAGCTACAAATTTAGCACACCTTGAAAGGTACCCTCGATTTTCCAGAAAAAAAAGCACATTAATGTGCTATTCAAATGGCGTAACATATTTGAAGTCAAGGAATTGATAAAGAGGGATAATGTCATCATGAATCTTTGTAAGAAGGAAGATCAAGTGGATGACATTTTTGCTGAAGATCTAATCACGGATAAGTTGAATACTCTCATAGAAGCTTAGTTACAGAGAAGAAGATAGCACAACATTCAGGGGTCATTGATGTCTAATCAAAGAGAGGGACATGGTACAACTTTAAAGAAGCTGGTGAAAGGGTTTCATGTTTTGGGTGCCTAGACAATTAATACTTTCTTGAGCACTAACTTGAAGCTGGGTGCTGATCAATGGGTTTAAAGACTCTACTCATGTACAAAGGACAATATTTTGATGGATGCTGAGAAAATCTTAAGTCATCTGAAGAAGATAGAAAACCTGGTCCTATTTTGTCCATCAGGAGACTTTTTGATTTGTAGTACATAGTGTTGTTGATTATGCTGGGTATCAAGATGATAGAAAGAGTACCTCAAGAGTGGATTATGTTATGCGCTGATCTTTCACTCATGTGGAAAGGCAAGATTCAATTGCTCTTTCATCAACTAAGGCAGTAAATGTAGAAGCGCAACTTGATGGACTCAATTCTTGTGGAAGAAGCAGCAACTTAAAGTTCACAAAAACTTTGCTGAAATAACCATGTTGATGATGTAAATGCTAAAATCTTCTTTAATGGATCCGTCCAAAAGCAATCAACTCTTTAATGACTATGCAAAGGGAGAAAGTATCCCTGTTTTTCGGTTATGTATGTTTTAGCAAGTTCAATTTCATACCTTTAGTAGGTACACATATGGAAAAGGGGATGAAGGGAAAGGGAGGTCAGGATAGATCTAGGCAATGACATTCAAACTACAAAGAGGGACCTGGTCCTTTCTCGAAGGTTAGGAATCTTAACATTTCTGTTTGAATAATGCATGAGAACCATCGCAATTGCCACATGTCTGTTCTTCAGGAATCTGACTGTTGTCTCATCTTTTGAGTAACCAAAATGATACCTCCTTTCTCTTTCTTTAAATTCCATATTTCTTTCTATTTTCCTAGAAAAATCAAGTTACCTTCCAAATATCAGGGTGATTCAAATTCACTTTTCTCTTCTTTTCAAACACACTATAAATTGTTAACCCCTTTATTCTTGCTGAAGAATTCTCTAATGAAAATGTTTGAAGTGTGAAGAGGGATCTGGTCCTTCATGAAAAATGAAGAAGAGGAAACGATGATGTTCAAAAAAGGAGAAGTTGATATTATGATAACTAAAAGTTTTCTGAAGAGGAAGGTGTCAAAATTAAAAATAAATAAAATAATTAACTAAAACAAAATCTTGGTTCCTCAATTGTTGATCTATTCATCTGAGAGGCCTTGAGTAATTTACGTTACTAATGTTTTTGTTCTGAAAAATTCAGGCTGGTGTTGGAAGCTATGAGAGTTGCTCTTATTAACTAGAATTGTGAAATGGCTTTTCTAATAGTCCAACTTCTGAAACAACACTATTAGAGGGACCAGGTGCCAAAACAAAAAGAAAAAAAAAAGGAAAATTTGCAGCCCTGAAGGTTTAACATACAGGTTGGGCGGCACAACATGCTAAACATTAAGAGAAATATGAAAATATCATGATAAGGGATATCTCTATTAATTGTATTCTTTCAATTCCTTCTCTCTAAGTAATACATTCTCTTCCTATCTCTCTATGGAAGTCCTCATTACTCTTTTCGGCCATTGTTCTTCTTTTCATTTGTAATCATACTTGCAATGCTTTGATGACTGATCTTTTTTTATGGATGAAAATGGTCTTGTTTCTACTGACTTGTCTCATTACTTTATGCCTTTTTACTCATGCTTAGTGTTGTCCAAGTGTCCATGAATTTGCTTAAACTGTAGTTCTGTCAAATTGGTTTACTGCTTTAACCTTTTTTATGATGTCAAAAGGGGGAAAGTTGTTAAGGTAAGGTATGAGATAAATGGTGTTACAACTTCTCGAAGAAGTACGAGATCACTGGTGTTATCACTACTTGTAGAAGACATGGATCATTCCAATAAAGGGAATCAATGTTAGCTTCTTGAAGAGGAAATGGTTTTGCCAAGAGGGGGAATACATGTTTGCTACCTAAAGAGGACCTTGTCCTGTTGTAGGAGGAAGAAGTTGTTTGTCATCATCAAAAAGGTAAAAACTTCTATGTTGATGATTTGATGATTTGACAAACCTAAGGGATGATTAAACTCCAGTTACGCTAATAATTCTTGTAGATAGGGGGAACTGGTGAATATGTTTGTCAATATCAAAAAGAAGGAAAAAGCTACAGTGATGTTTTGATGATTTGATAAGCTTTGGGGATGATTCAACTCCGGTTACCCTAAGAGTTCTTGTTGACTGGGGAACTAATGAATATGTTTGTCATCATCAAAAAGGGGATAATGCTATATCATTTTTTGATGATATGACAAACTTCGAGGATGAATAAACTCCAATTACCCCAACAATCTTTTTTTAAGGGGGAATTGGTGAATAAGTATGTTATCATCAAAAAAGTGGAAAATGTTAGTTCGAAGTTGATTTGAGATATTGTTTCGAACTTGATATGATGTTTTGATGATTTAACAAACTTATCCATCTAACAAAGGAACCAGTTCTTTGGTATTGGAACTGCTGACAGTGAGATAAATGATAAAATCAATGTAGGTTTATTTGTGTGCTATCATCAAAAAGGGGAAAAATGTTATATTCTTGGTGTTCTGATGATCCTCCCAAATGCAGGGACCTGGTCCCTGACAGAGTGCTCTCATCCAGATACAAATGGGGTACAACCGTAGAAGTTGTCATGTTAGGTGTTAGAAAAGTTCAGTTTCCTACACCAATAGAAAGAGCAGACGAGATTGTATGTTTCAGTATCTCACAAATGCAGGTCCTGGTTCCTCGAAGAGTTTTCTCCATCAGGTGCATAATGAAGTATAGTTGTAAAAGCTGTCCACCGCAGAAGGTTGGTTAAGTGTCAACGTACTACACCAATCAGAATGGAGGAGGGTGTTTGTCAAATGGATAATGACTCTTTATGTTTGATATTTTCAAATAAAAAACTCCATATGAAATTCATTCATCCAAAGAAGGAAGTCAGTAGCAAACCTTTTCAAGAACTCACAAATAAGTTTGTAAGAAACCTGGTCCCCGCAAGACTGCGACGTGAAAAGATAAAAAGACAGATGTCACCTCTGATGTGGTAGGTGCACAACTTTTCCAATAGCATGACTTCAGCCAATGGTATGTCCTCAACGAATTTGTGGTGAACTATATTATTTATTTCCAACAAACTCAAATTTAAGATTTAGCAAACTCAACTTGGATTTTATCTCAAAATTCATAAGCTTGAAAAGTGAAGGTCATATTATATTAAGAACATTGCTCATATCAACAAGGCATCAGATAGAGTGCTAAAGAGTCTTGTTGTATTTAGAGCTTGGTGTCTTATGTGCTTACATTGTAAATCTGATCGTAATCTTTAAAGGATAAAGATCTTGTATTGGTTTCTAGAAGTCTAAGTCATCTAGATTTAGGTGATTTAGTGGGCAACATTGTTGTTGCTTTGTCAAAATTTAAATCGTCCAAAGGGTGGGGTTTAGTGGGCGGTGGGGTATCCGCTTAGGAAAATCAATATTAATCGGTGAGGGTTAGTATAGTGGGTAGTGTTGTATATAATATGGCTCAGCTAAGTGATTTGAGGTTTTACTTTTGCTTGTGAGAAGATTATTGAAACGTAGTTTGAAAAGTCCTGTTGAGACAGGTCGTGGTTTTCTTCCCTTGAGCAAGGAGGTTTCCACGTAAAGTTTCCTGTTAAATTTTTACTTTCATTACTTATTTTAGTGTTCATTATTATAACTATGCTGATGACCTGGTCCTATCGAAAGAAGTGGACGCAAATTTTAGTTACTATTCTTGCTGAGTCAAGGAAACTGGTCCTTGACAAATAAGTGGACACATACATTCCAACAACTTCTCAATGGGATTTGAGGTTGTGCCCTTGGATTGTTAAGTTGACTGGCCTACAATACATAATACGATAAACTAAATTAGTAAAGTTCAATATAGACAACATAATACACAATGTCAATTGTAATTAAGATTTGTGTAGTCACAAATAAAGAGTTGGACTGTACTGATGCCGCACTATCAGAAAGAGTGCTTGAGACCTACATCAAAATAACATTTTTAGTATTTATATCTTAATATATATTGAAGGGAATCAACTTATTTTGAAAACTTATTTCCGTTTCATTATTAAGTCTGTACGAACCTTCTTTGTTGACAATCTGGTGAACTTGTTGCAATTGAACCTCGGATTGATTGTTTTTTATAAGAATAGGAAATTTTTACTATTATGTCCTGTTTTTCCAAACAATCAACATTTCTTTTTTCCCCTTTCTTGACGATTTTAAAATGGTACTAATTCCAAAATCTGATTCTTTTTTAGTTGTCTCATCATTTCCTCTCTTTCTTAGTTTTCTTGGTCTACGTGGCTGAGCTTTATATATGGGTGAAAGTGGTTGTTCACCCCAGTCTTAGACCATTGCTCGGAGCTATTAATTGGCAAAAATCAATGGATAATAACTCTTCATATATTGCTCAACTGTGTAACATTCACGAACATACTTTTCAGGTTCATCCTTCTTAACCCATATAGTTGCGACAACATGATTACAAGGTATCCCTGTAAAGTCCCATCTCTTATAAGAACATGTCCTCTCCTTAAGTCAACATAGAATACTCTTATCTTTATTTAATATTTATCAATTTATCACTGATAGCATTATGTTAACAATACATACAATAACTGTCTCACTTAAAGGATGTTTTTCAATGTTGAGTTGATAAAATATAACCTAAAATTAGTAACTAAAAAACATTATTGAATACTAACAATTTTCATCTAAATAGTGTGAGAAAATTGATTTTGAATAAATATGTGTATTAAATTTATTTATTTTCTAGGCCATGAATTGAAAATTTCGCTTTAGACCCTCAATTACGTTGAGCCACCCTGCTACTATCTTAGCCAAATTTTGATGGTGGAGATTAGGAAGAAAGATTACTTGGGCCTGTGACATGAATTAAAATTTAAAGTAATAAACTTTCAAAGTCTAGATAATAAGACAAACTAGGCATACCATGCATCCACTCCCTATGACATTGAATTCCATATGTATTCAGAGCTTTAACAAGTTCAGTGTCAGATTTAACTAGCAAACTTTTACTCTCACTTATCCTACAATAATTTTGTATTTGATGTTACATCACTCTTCATATCAAATTATTGTTAAAGTTCACGTGAATCTTCTTATGCAATCAAGACACGTTAGCTTACCGCAATTAAATAGCTTCTACAAATGTAATGAGAAGAAAACAAAAATAATGAAGGACATTTTCGTAATTCAACTTTTTTGTGCATAAACACATACTAATGTTGAACTAATGTTATAATTAATGTGTATTTACATTTTTGTCCAAGTTAAGATATTGTTTGTGCGCGAGGCACTTCAATGAAGGATTTGAGTATTGTCTGTGCACGAGACTTACTGGTAACATCTCGCTGCTATTTATGTCTAATTTTGAGTGACAACCATTAGCATGTTGAACAATATTATAACTTGGAGAATTTGTTTGTGATTCAAATGATTGTCCATCTACAACATAAGACACAAATTTAACTTTAACTGCATCACAGTGAGTTACGTTATTAGCAAATCCTTGCATTTGATGGATAATAATATCCCTTGACCTGGTGTATCTTTGACATAGTTGATGATTCTTAATGTTGCATTCATATGTGATTGTTGCATAAACTGAATTAGAGTTTGAACGTTGTAGGCTATATCACGCCTGGTATTACTGTGAGGTATAACAACATTTCTATTACTCTTTGGTAACTTCCATTATTGATATATGTTAACCATTATCTCGAACTCGTGGATCTTTCCTCAACTACATCCTTTTGAACTATTATTCAAACTACGACTATCATATCCTACTCCAATTTGCTACAACATTGCCCAAGACATAAAGGAAAACTCAAAACAGAAATTCAATGACACCAGAATGCTTGAAAGCAATAAATGATTACAAGCAAATGCTTAAACTAAGATGTTAGTTGGTAAAAATCGAATGCATAAGCCCTAAAGGGGAAGTAAACACATGTAAGAATTTGGAAACATAGTCTATAATGAGTCATAAACTCATAGATGATTAGCCTCTCATCTACTTCCTTGCAATACCTAATGGTGAGATTGAGAATGATGTTTAGTTCAGTTTGCCACATCAGATATGGAATTATGGCAATTTTAGTTTGTATCGTCTATGGAGGGATGCTCAAGAGAAGAAATTTGATTCAACTAAGGAACTCAATTCCAAGGATGATTGATTTTACCGAAACATGACTTTATAATTTTGTCTCTTTTTTCGTATTTGAAGTAGAGAAATAGTTAGAAAAAAAAAGGTAGATAGGAAAGAAAAAAATGATATTTTTTTTTCATTGTAAATGTGACACTAATGGAATATCAATTCAATAATTTTGTGTATTTATGATTTTTTCTATGAGTATGAATTTTAAATTAAGAATTTTAGAATTGAGATAAAACACAAGCTTGTTAAAAATAAATAAGAAAACTAAGACATATATCGATTCTCCACATTGTAATCTCCTTCCTCAGTTTCCTTTTCAATAACAATTAAAAAATATTGTTAAAATAAATCATATGAAGAAAAATAAAATCATTCAACATTCAATGGGCAAATAAATAGAGTTAGCCCATTTAACCGGTGTTTAAATAATTTGAATCATATTTTGTGGTATCTTTACTTCATTCCTTTTTTGGACAATTGTTGAGGAAACATCCTCTCAGGGCTACGTATATTTATTCAAAATTTCATAGTAAATGGATAACAGAGAAAAAGAAGAAGAAAATGAATAAAGATATTCATAAATGACAAGAACAAGCGAACTGACTTGAAGGTTGTATGGGCTTTTGGCTGAAAGGGAGAGAAACAGGAAAGTTGGGAGGCATTGTTGAAAGTAAAAAAAATTTAGGCCTTATCAAAAAAGGAATATTCGGTGACCTGTTTAAATAGAATGAAATGTAAAGTTTACAAGGGTCACGCGCACGCACACACACACGCACGCACGGGCACACGCCCACACACGGGCACAAGCCCGAGCTCACATCCACAGGAGCGCGTACACACGCACACACACACGCTTAGGTGTGCACACACAATAACAACGTAGGTCATGATTGACATGCCTGCCTGGCATTTCCACTATTTTTCTTGTTTGATGTTTTTCTTGTTTAAATTTTTTTTCTAGTTTTTTAATTTTTTAAATATATAAAAATTATGTATATATACTATGAATAATGATAATTACCAACTTAAAATACTTGTAAAAACATATGAAAAATTCGATTGATTATTTAAATTATTATATCTATGTAAAATAAAATGAAATAAAAGAATTAACATGTATTATTTGATTTGAAAACTACGAAGAAAGTATTTTATATCTCAATAATTAACAACATTTGATTGACTTTTGAAATTCTATTTGTGCTACATACATCAGGATAACAGAAGTAACATATATTATTAAACTTTTTCCAAGACGAGTACACTGATGATGATGATGTTTTTTTGCCTTCCAATATGATAATTAGATAGATAGTTTCGAGAAGAATGGTGGCAATTTTAGTTTTATCGTCTATGGAGGGATGCTCAATAGAGGGAATCTGAGTCAACTAAGTGACTCAATTCTAAGGATGATTGATTTTACCAAAACGTTACTTTATAATTTAGTCTCTTTTTTCGCATTGGAAGCAGAGAAATGGTAAGGAAAAAACAATAGATAGAAAAGAAAAAAATTGTTCATTTTTTTCATTGTTAATGTGACACTGATTGAATATCAATTCAATAACTTTGTGTATTTATTATTTTCTGTATGAGTACAAATTTTAAATTAAGAATGTTAGAATTGAGATCAAACACAAAGCTTGTTTCAGAAAAAAGTGAAAACATATAAAATGGGAAAAGACTATATATGGTATTAAGGAGAATTTTAGTTGTTAAGTTGGTTGACAACCTGAAAACTGTTGACAATAGTTCGATTCCCCACATTGTAATCTCCTTCCTTATTTTCCTTTTCAATAACAATTAAAAAATATTGTTAAAATAAATCATACAAAGAAAAATAAAATCATTCAACATTTAATGAGCAAATAAATAGACTTACCCCATTTAACTAGTATATAAATTATTTTAATCATATTTGTGATATCTTAATCTTCATTCCTTTTCTGGACAATTGTTGAGGAAAATTCCTCTCAGGTTTATGTATATTCATTCCAAATTCATAGTAACTGGATAACTGAGAAAAAGAAGAAGAAAATGAAACAAGGATTTCAGAAATGACAAGAACAAGCAAACTGACTTAAAGAGTTGTTCGGAATTTTGGCTTAAAGGGGGAGAAACAGGAATGTTGGGCGTCAATTGGATAAAGTAAAATAAATTAGGGCTTAGAAAAAAGGAATATTGGGTGACCTATGTAAAAAGAATGAAAGACAAAGTTTACGAGGATCACGCACACACGCGCACGCGCGCACACTCACACGCTTAAGCGCACACACACGATAACCAGGTAGGTCAGTATCGACATGCCTGACTGGCTGCTGCACTATTTTTCCTTTTTTGATGGTTATTTTATTTTAATTTGTTTGTCTTGTTTTTAAAATTTTTAAATATTTTAAAATTATATAATACATACTATAAATAATGATAATTACCAACTTAAAATACTTGTAAAAAATGTATGAAAAATTCGATTGATTTTATAAAATTAATATATCTATATCAAATAAAATTTGATAAAAGAAGTAACATGCATTATTTACTTTTAAATCTAAGTAGAAAGTATTGTAAATTTATTTGTGCTACATACATCGGGATAAGAGAATTAACATCTATTATTAATCTTTTCGTAGACGAGTACACTTATAATGATGATGTTGTTGTGCTTCCACATATGATAATTAGATAGATAGTTTCGAGAAGAATGATGGCAGTTTTCGTTTGTATCGTCTATGATGCTTAAGGGAAGGAATTTGAGTCAACTAAGGGATCAAATTCTAAGGATAATTGCTTATACCGAAACATGAAATTATAATTTAGTCTCTTTTTTTCGTATTAGAAGCAGTGAAATGGTTAGGAAAAAAAGGTAGATAGAAAAGAAAAAAATGTTCTTTTATTTTTCATTGTAAATATGACAATGATGGAATATCAATTTAATAACTTTGTGTATTTATGATTATGTGTATGAGTACGAATTTTAAATTAAGAATCATAGAATTGTGATCAAACACAATGCTTGTTAAACCAAATAAGAAAACTAAGACTTATAAAATGGAAAAAGATTAAACATATTGTATTAAGGGAAATTTGAGTAGTTAAGTTGGTTGACTACCTAAAAAATTATTGACGAGAGATCGATTCACCACATTGTAATCTCCTTCCTCATTTTCCTTTTCAATAACAATTAAAAAATATTTATAAAATAAATCATACAAAAAAAATCAAATTATTCAATATTTAATGAAAAAAAATAGAGTTACCCCATTTAACCGGTATTTAAATAATTAGAATCATATTTTGTCAAATCTTCATCTTCATTACTTTTATAGACAATTGTTGAGGAAACATCCTTTTAGACTTACGTATATTCATATAAAATTTCATTGTAAATGGATAACTGAGAAAAAGAAGAAGAAAATGAAAAAAGAATTTAGAAATGACAAAAACAAGCAAACTGACTTGAAGGTTGTTAGGGCTCTTGGCGAAAAGGGCAAGAAAATAGAAAAGTTGGGTGGCAATAGAAGAAAGTGAAAAAAATTAGGGCTTACAAAAAAGGAATGTTGGGTGACCTGTTTAAATAGAATGAATGGCAAAGTTTACAACGATCACGCACGCACGCACGAAGAGGCACTTGCGTGCACACATCCACCCGCGCACTCACATATATGTGACGCACACGCACACATAATAACCAGGTAGGTCATGATCGATATGCCTGCCTGACAACTGCATTATTTTTCTTTTTTGATGGTTTTTTTGTTTAATTTGATTGTCTAGTTTATTAATTTTTAAAATATTTAAAAATTATGTATATACACTATAAATAATGATAATTTCAAACTTAAATTACTTATAAATAATATATACAACATTCAATTGATTCATAACATTAATATATCTATATCAAATAAAATGGGCTAAAAGAAGTAACATGTATTATTTGATTTGAAAGCTATGTAGAAAGTATTGTAATACTCAATAATTAACAACATTTGATTGACATTTGAAATTCTATTTGTGATACATACAGTGGTAAAAGATAAGTAACATATATTATTAAACTTTCCGAAGACGAGTACACTTATGATGATCATGTTGTTGTGCCTACCCATATGATAATTAAATAGAGATTTTTGAGAAGAATGATGAAAATTTTAGTTTGTATCCTCTATGGAGGGATGCTCAAGAGAAGGAATTTGAGTCAACTAATAGACTCAATTCTAAGGATCATTGATTTTGTCGAAACATGACTTTATAATTTAGTCTCTTTTTTTGCATTAGAATTTTCATTGTAAATGTGACACTGATGGAATATCAACTCAATAATTGTGCGTATTTATGATTTTGTGTATGAGTGTAATTTTTAAATTAAGAAATTTAGAATTGAGATCAAACACAAAGCTTGATAAAAATAAATAAGAAACGAAGACATATAAAACGGGAAAAGACAAACATACAGTATTATGGAGAATATTAGTAGTTATGGTGGTTGACTACCAGAATAATTGTTGACGAGAGTTTGATTCCACACATTGTAGTCTCCTTCCTCATTTACCTTTTAAATAACAATTAAAAAATATTGTTATAATAAATCATACAAAGAAATATCAAATCATTCAACATTCAAAGAGCAAATAAATAGATTTACCCTATTTAGCCGGTATATAAATAATTTGAAACATATTTGTAATATCTTTATGTTCATTCCTTTTCTGGACAACTGTTGAGGAACCAAACTGTTAAGGAAACATCCTCTCAGGTTTATGTATATTCATTCAATATTTCATAATAAATGGATAACTCAGAAAAAGAAGAAGAAAATGAAAAAATAAAATTCATAAATGACAAGAACAAGCGAACTGACTTGAAGAGTTGTTTGGGCTTCTGGCAAAAAGGGGGGGGGGGGGATAAGAAAGTTGTGTGGCAATTGAAGAAAGTAAAAAAATTAGGGCTTAGAAAAAAGGAATATTGGGTGACCTGCTTAAATATAATGAAAGACAAGTTTACGAGTATCACACATGATGCGAACGCGCGCGCACACACACGCATAAGAGCGCACACACATGATAACTAGGTAGGTAATTATCGACATACCTGCCTGGCAGCTGCACTATTTTACTATTTTTCCTTTTTTTATGGTTATTTTGTTTTAGTTTTTTATTCTTATTTTTTTAATTTTATTAATATTTAAAAATTATGTGATCTATACTATAAATAATGATAATTACCAACTTAAAATAATTGTAAAAAACATATATAATATTTGATTAATTCATAAAATTAATATATCTATATCAAATAAAATTGAATAAAAGAAGTCACATGTATTAATTAATTTGAAAACTACGTAGAAAGTATTCTAAATCTCAACAATTAACAATATTTGATTGACTTTTGAAATTCTATTTGTGCTACATATATCGGGATAAGAGAATTAACATACATTGCTAAAATTTTTGGAAGACGACTACACTGATGATGATGATGTTGTTGTTCTCCCCATATGATAAATAGATAGATAGTTTCGAGAAGAAAGATGACATTTTTCGTTTGTATCGTCTATGACGGATGCTCAAGAGAAGAAATTTGATTCAACTAAGGGACTGAATTCTAAGGATGGGTGATTCTAAAGATGATTGATTTTACTGCAATATGAAATTATAATTTAATCTATCTATTCGTATTAGAAGCAGTGAAATGGTTAGGAAAAAATGTAGACAAAAATGTGGCACTGATGGAATATCAATTCAATAACTTTGTGTATTATGATTTTGTGTATTACGAATTTTAAATAATGACTTTTAGGACAGAGATTAAAAATAAAACTTATTAAAAATAAATAAGAAAATGTAGACATATAAAATTGGGAAAATACTAAACATAAGTTATTAAGGACAATTTTAATATATAAGTTGGTTGACTACGTGAAAAATTGTTGATGAGAGTTCGATTCCTCCACATTGTATTCTCCTTCCTCATTTTCCTTTTCAACAACAATTAAAACTTATTGTTAAAACAATCATACAAAGAAAAATCAAATCATTCAACATTTAATGGAAAATAAATAGAGTTACCCCATTTAACCATTATTTAAATAATTTAAATCATATTTTATGATATCTTTATCTTAATTCCTTTTCTGGACAATTGTTGAGGAAACATCAACTCATGGTTACGTATATTCATTTAAAATTTCATAGTAAATGGATAGGTGAGAAAAAAGAAGAAGAAAGTCAAAGAAGGAATTAAGAAATGACAAGAACAAGCGAACTCACTTGAAGAGTTGTTCAGGATTTTGGCTGAAAGGGGAAGAAAAGGAAAGTTGGGCGGCAATTGGAGAAAGTAAAAAAAATAGGGCTTAGAAAAAATAAATATTGGATGACCTGGTTAAATAGAATAAAAGACGAAGTTTACGAGGATCAGGCAATCAAACACGCACTCACACATACACATGCGCGTGCACTCATTTACCGCACACACACACGCATGCACACGCACATGCAATAGTGCACACGCACACACGTTCACATGCACACGTGCGCACACACGCACACACGACACCCTCCCTTCACACATAATAACTGTCATTCTGAAAAGGACATTTTACAATCTAAACAATGTTTGTATCACACAAAATTGTAAGAAATAGGAACAAAATATTCAGTGAGGAAAAAGCTACCTCGCGAAGAGCTTTTCAAACTCAATGTTTTTATTTGTCCTTACTTGCTTGAGTCAATGTTTGTTACATGAACACTTGGGGCATGTCAGTTACAAAACCCTGTAAGGAAAATTGATCAACAAAGAAGTTTTGCCTAACTTTCAGTGCAATAAATAAAAATGTCAAGTTTTTGTGGAATTGTTGTGTTTTAAAAAGGTGTGAATGGAAAAGAAAGAGTTGCGACTTTTATGAAGAGTTGCGACTGTTATGAAATATTGCGACTTTTATGAAAAGTTGTGACTATTATGAAAAGTTATGACTTTTATGAAAGGTGACGACCTTTCTGAAAGATTGTGACTTTTAAAAAGGTTTGTATTCTTCCCGGTAAGACACAATAAGAACCTTTTTGCACTACCCTTTGTTTTCTATAAATTGAGAGATTTCCTCTCATTTTAATATAGAATTCATGGACTTCTTCTTCAACCACTAAATCTAGTATTCTAAGTGTACTTTACGGCCGTTGAGTGGTTAGGTGACACCGGAGTTTTTTGTATCTATACTCTGGTGATTGAGATCATTTTACCCTTGAAGGTCATACTCCAAATCAAACCTCGGATACTAGAGGGGAATAATTTCCTTAAGGGGACACTATGAGTTCAGTCAACTCGATCTTTTTCCTATTAAAAATTTTCCAGATTCTGGTATGTGTTTTATAAATTTTAGATTAGTGAATTAATTTCAATTCTTCTATTATTTTGTTCTTAACTGGTTTATTAAACTTGGTAACTTCGTGTTTCTACAAAGTTTGTTGGAATCAGTAAGATTCTTTAGACACATATTAACAACAATTCTTCTTTAAGAAAAATATTTCGTACATTTTTTTTAAAATCTATTTCTAATTCTAGTTTCGCTACTTGTTTTAATTTTCTAGTTGTGAAAATGTTCTTAAACTTTGTTGTCATACAAAGATGTTCAATGTTTTGTTCTAAGTATGTTTGAAATACAAGATGAACAACAATCTTAAGGAAATTATATACTGTTAGTATTTTTTGTATTCTACTAATTGAGAGAGTCCGATCATGGAAGTAGAAGATAAATGCATTACTTCTCCATTATTCGTTGCTTTGTTTAGCATGGTCGAAGTGAGAATGTAACAGAATTTTTTTATGGTGTTCCGTTATAGGATTACCAGGTAACCTTCTTAGTAAATTATCTAAGGATGAAAATAGTTTCTAAGAGTTATCATCTTTGATTTTTTTTATTTGTATTTTTTGATAAAGATCTGCAAACCATATGTTGTGGAATAAATTTTACTTCTCAAATATTGTTGCTTTAAAAATTCTTTAGTTTGCAAAAATGAGAGATGCATATTTTTGTTTGATAAAATAGTATGTCAAAATCTTATAGTTGGAAGATTATTTGATAAGAAAAACATTTCTCTATGATAAAGAATATGTGTTATTCTATTTGGAGAAAAAAAAAGAATTTTGTAGTTTTGTACTCCATGAGAAATTTTAGTGTGTCTGATTTTTGTAGACTAAATTTTTTTGTTGTTTTATACTCTGGTTAAATTAGACTATGCAATTGGTTTGAAGAATATGAAAACTTCACATAATAAGTCATTGTTGTACTTTTCATTTTCTATAAACTTCAATGTAATGTAGAAATAAATTGTACAATTTTTTTTGTCCTTATTTTTAGTATTTAAAATACCAAGTGGTATGTCTATTTATGGTAGAGGAAAAATACCAGTGACTCAAAATTTGTGATTTTGTGTCTCTATGGATTGAATTTTGACATTGTGTAAACATTCTCAAAGATAATTGTAGCACTATAATTCTTTCGTAGAATAATGTATCCAACATTAAAATATGTGGAAAAACTATTTTCAAATACTTGAAAAATATTTTTTAGATCACATTTGAAATGTAGGGGTTATTTACTTATGATTAGACTCGGTGTCTAATTTAACATTGGATCAAAAGATATGAAACTCAATGATACTTTTGTATTATGTTATAACCACAAAATTCTTGGAGTATATTTTGTATTGTGGTTGTTGAGTTTCTCTATTACTAGTATTACTAGTATATAGTGTGACTAGTATGAACATCCAAATTATATATATACTTGTTCAAAATAATTGTGTTCTTTTATGGAAAAAAATATCACTTAAAATGTTGTGATTTTTCATGAAAAGATATGTCTATTATAATAAAAGTATTTGCATAGACATGAATATTTGTGAATAGTCATTTGTTATGTTTTTGTAAAAATAAAATTTGGACTATATTTTCTTTATTGAACCCGATGAAACTTTGTTCATGGGTAACTATCATATTGAAAGTTATGGAAATGTCCTTCTGAAAAGGACATCTGACAATCTAAACAATGTTTGTATCATACAAAATTGTAAGAAATAGGAACAAAATATTAGTGAGGAAAAAGCTACCTCACGAAGAGCTTTTAGAACTCAATGTTTTTATTTGTTCTTACTTGCTTGAGTCCATGTTTGTGACATGAACACTTGGGGAATGTCAATTACAAAACCATGTAAAGAAAGCTGATCAACTTAGAAGTTTTGCCGAACCTTGAGGGCAATAAATAAATATGTCAAGCTTTTGTGGAATCTTAGTATGTTGAGCATTGATATAAATCTGTTGAAAACAATTCTAATACCTTAGAATTGATTTACACTAACATTTGATATGAAGTTAACACCATCTCATGGTGGGAAAAAGTATTTGTTACCTTTATTGAGAATTGCATTAGAAATGACTATGTCTATTTGCTGAATGGTAAGGATGAAGCAATATAAATGTCTAGACAATGTAATATCGTAGTTGAAAATCAGTGTGAAAAAAATATAAGAAGTGATAAGAATGGAGAGTATAAATCTTATTGTATAGAAATATGTTTGGAAAGTGGAATATCCATCAAACTACTGCTATATTCACCTCAATCTAATGAAAAACCATTGTTGAAAGAAATGATGGATGCATTATTTATATGTTCGGATTTACAAAAAACTTGTGTGGAGGAACTATCCTTAATGCAAAAGGGAACAACAAAAAGTTTTGTCTTTTTTAGAAAGAAAGTGATTTTGTTTGATCAGAATACAATCTTTTCCATATGAGAAATGGAAAGTAAGGAAATCCAACTTAAAATATTTCAAAGTGTGGGGGTATATAGTCAAAGTCCAAGTTCTTATTCCTAAAAGAATTAAAATAATACCTATGACTGTAGACTGTAAAATTAGACTTGCGTAGTTTTGAAAAGGATCTAAAAGGCTTAGGAAATTAAAAGGATAATGTACTTAATAAAGAGATTATGAGGATTAGTTATTGTTAAAGGACATTTACTTTCTTCAAATATGTTTTTGTAACATTTCATGTGTCTCTTGTGGACTCATTCTTGTGAAAGATGGTGTCCATAAACAATATTGGAAGTTAATTGATCTTCTTCAAGAAAAGATACCTTTGGGTTCAAAGTGAATCTTTAGAAGCAAAATAACAGTTTATGGAACTGTTAAAAAATATAAAGCAAGACTTTGTGTGAAAGGCTTTAGACAAAAAAATAAGGTTTTGATGTTGTCAATATATATATACTCGTTAGTAATTAGAATTACATCCATTTGGATGCAAAAATTATTAGTGTGGTATATGACCTCCATTTTCATCAAGTGAATGTGAAAAGAACTTTCTTAAATGTAGAATTGGAGGAAGAAGTTTACATGGAACAACCCGAGGGTTTTGTATTTCCTAATAAATAAAATAAAGTGTGTGAACTTGTTAATTCACATTATGAAAGCACCCAAACAATGACATAATTTTATCAAACCATGTCGGCAAATGAATTGAAGAATGATGAAAGTGATAAATGTGTTCACATTAAAATCATAAGGTCATTGTTTATTTGTATACTGGTGATGTGTTGATCATCAATGGAGACACTAATGACATAAATGCTACTAAACATATGCTATAAATCAAGTGGAATGAGAATTATTGGAGTTTCTAATGCGATCTGAGATATAAGAATTCGTAGAACACCATAATGTTTAGCATTTTCATGGTCTCATTGCATATGAAAGGTACTTAACTAGTTAAAATATTTGGATGTCAATATAGTCAAGTCTCAAATAAATATGAGCTTTGCATTTCAAAAGAGTGAAAAAAAAAGTGACTCACAATTAGATTGTGCTAGAGTTTTGGGAAGCATGATTTATATCATATAGTGTGTGCGATCAGATATAGCATTTGCTATTTAAAACTGAGTCCGTTCACAAATGATCCCAAATAAATTCATTGGATGACAATAAATAGAGTTTTGGAGTATTTAAAATAATACTTAAAACTATGTCTTGCATTATAACAATATCCAACAAAATTGAAAGATATAGTGATGCAAATTGAATCATCGGAAGAATGAATTAAAATTCACGAGTGGATATGTATTTTACTATTGGTAGAGGAGAAGTCTCTTAGAAATATTTCAAAAGAGACAGGTATCGCTAGATCTACAATTATCCTTGAGCTAGGTACTCTAAATAAGGTCGGTGAATTAATTTCAAAGACTTTGGAATTTCTTGATAGATATTTTATTTTGTCCCTAACCATTGGCATTAGTATGCATACACTTTAACAATCAAGATGGAATAGGTAGGGCATGGAACATGATGTATAACAGAATGTCTCGTCATATATGACATAAGCATGATACCGTTAGAAAACTACTCTCTAGTGGAATTATCAGAATTGACTATGTAAAGTCAAAGGATAATGTGTCGGATTCACTTACAAAAAGGCCTAATTAGAGAGGAAGTTAAAAGATTATCTAAAGGGAATGAATTTACAGCTTAGGACAAGTCATCATGGCGGTAACTCTATCTAGAAGACTGGAGATTCCAAGAGCTAGATTGAAGGAGGAAAACAAAGTTGTGAATGATGATTCAGCATTGTCAACAAACTCAATCCATTCACATGATGAAGAAAAAGCTCAGGGACAATGATACAACATTAAGGCTTGCTAATGAGTTAATAAAGCTTAATGATTTTAATGATTTGCAAAGTTTGGCAGAGTTGACCAAATATTGTATCTACGCGATAACACGGTTAGGAATCACATATGTGAGTGTGAAGTGTAAGCCGCTTCAAAGAAGATGATTGTCAAAAGCCCATCTCTCTATACACTCATGAAACCAGGAGGTGTTCATGGCTAAAACAAACAAAACCGTAAGAACCATAAATGGTAAAGGGTTAATTGTGTGACATATGGTTGTTTAGGTATACACCAAAGTTTGAGAGTTCAAATATATCGCATCTACCAATTGAACGAGTATATCCGACATATGTTCACTATAGAAAGTCCAAGGGGAAACCTACTTATCCAGATGCAATTATTTCTTGCTTGTAAAGTACACATACTTTTCCGTTTCTCTGTCTTCGAGTTATTCCCCATTCATGCAGGGGATTGTTGGATTTTAAAAAGGTGTGAATGGAAAATAAAGAGTTACGACTTTTATGAAGAGTTGTGACTTTTATGAAAAGTTTCTACTTTTATGAAAAGTCGTGACTTTAATGAAAAATTGTGACTTTTATGAAAAGTTATGACTTTTATGGAAAGTTGTGACTTTTATGAAAGGTGACGACCTTTCTGAAAGATTGTGACTTTTCCAAAGGTTTGTGACCTTTCCGGTAATGCACAATAAGAACCTTTTAGCACTACCCTTTGTTTTCTATAAATTGTGAGATTTCCTCTCATTTTAATATAGAATTAATGGACTTCTTCTTTAACTACTAAATCTAGTATTCTAAGTGTATTTTACGGCCGTTGAGTGGTTCGCTGACACACGAGTTTTTGGTATCTATACTTTGTTGATTGAGATCATTTTACACTGGGAAGTCATTTTCCAAATTAAACCTCGGATACTAGAGGAGAATAATTTCCTTAAGGGGACACTGTGAGTCCAGTGGACTTGATCTTTTTCATATTAAAAATTTTCCAGATTCTAGTACGTGTTTTATAAATTTTAGATTTGTGAATTAATTTCAGTTCTTCTATTCTTTTGTTTTTTACTGGTTCATTAAACTTGGTAACTTCATTTTTATGCAAAGTTTGTTGGAATCAGTAAGATTTTTTAGACACATATTAACAATAATTCTTCTTTAAGATTAATATTTCTTAATTTTTTTAAAAAATCTGTTTCGAATTCTAGTTTCGCTACTAATTTTAATCTTCTAGTTGTGAAAATATTTTTGAACTTTTTTGTCTAAAAAAGATATTCAAAGTTTTGTTCTAAGTATGTTTGAAATACAAGATGAACAACAATAACCAGTTAGGTCATGATCAACATGCGTGCCTGGCAACTGCAGTTTAATTTTTTGATGGCTTTTATGTTTTTATTTGTTTGTCTTGTTTTTAAAATTTTTAAATATTTGAAATATATGTAATATGTACTTTAAATAATGATAATTACTTAAAATACATTTAAAAAATATATCAAAATTTTGATGGATTCATAAAATTAATATATCTATGTCAAATAAAATGGGATAAAAGAAGTAACATGTATTATTTTATTTGAAAACTTCATAGAAAGTATTGTAGATCTCAATAATCAACAAAATTTGAATGCTTTTGAAATTCTATTTGTGGTACATACATCGGTATAAGAGAAGTAACATATATTATTAAAATTTTATATAAAAAGTACTATAAATATAATAATCAAAAGAAGTAACATGTGTTCCTAATATTTAATTTGAAAACTATGTAGAAACTATTGTAAATCTAAATAATTAACAATATTTGATTGACTCTTCAAATTCTATCTGTGCTACATACATTGGGACAAGAGAAGTAATATATATTATTTAAAAAATACATAAAAATATTATTAAATACAATAACTAAAAACTTAAAATACTTAAAGCCAATTTAATTGACTATCTAAATTCTATCTATGCCATCTAAAGGGAGACAAAAACAATAGATAATGAATCCGTGCTAACATAAACAATTGTGACTAGTGTTATAGCTAAGGCGTCAAGTTTTCTCACAAGAGATAATCTGTATTTTTGAGTTAAATTTATATATTGATTAGGTGTTGTGGATTAATATAAATACTCCAACTAATAATTTTGAGTAAACAAAAAACTCTTTTGACAAAAACGTTATATTATGGCTTAAAATTTTGTAAAGATTAGAAAAATCACAAAAAATTTAGCGTAAATGGTATGATATATCCCTCAATTTTCCATATGGAGTTGATGTATTTGTTTTGAAAGTGATTCATATATACCCTTATCATTACAAAAAAAACCATATATACCCACTACCGTTACAAAATGAGCTCACATATACCCTTCATTTACATAAATGAATGTAGCATGTCAAATTCTAGATAAACTAAGGTTAAGCTAAGAAAAGCAAGAAGAATAAAATTTGGAAATAAGTAAGGAAATCTGAAAAATTTCCATATTCCAAAAATAAGTTTTGTTCATTTTCAAACGGCCATAGTTTAAAGCTTAGGAGGAGTTTGAGTGAGTTCTTTATATGAAATATCGTCGGAAGATATTTTCAACGATGCCAAGTTTACGAATTTCTGAGGTCGTATGAGGGAGATATGACTTTCGGAATTTGGGTTGTTGAGAAGAGAAAGTTACATATCCGAATTTGTTAAGGGTGTTTTGGTCTTTTCCGAAGTTAATTATTATATTCATTTTTGGGGCAATATGTTGGGGTCTAAACTAATCCGATTAAGTTTACACACTTAAAAAATAAGCTAGGGTTGTGAAAGAAAGTAGAAAAGAGGAGAAGCGAGAAGAAGAAGCAAGAATGCCAAGAATTCGATCATTGATTTTGTCGGGGGTGATCCCTAACAAGGTATGTCAGATTGTTCGGTGTTTTGTACTTTCACCCACACTGCAATTTGATTCATTACAAAATTTATAGTTAATTGAAAGGAAATCTGAAGTTCTTGAGAAAAAGTTTGATGTTCTTGTCGGTGGAATTAATGTTGAGCTCTGTCTGTTTTAATCAATTTTCCGGACTGTTCTTAGGTTTAAAATATTGGATAATAAGTTATTTATGGATAATAACTGCTTGGGGTAGGATCCAAGGGAATTTATAAGGTTTAGAGATGAAAAAAGAAGAAGAAAGTTGGAAAAACCTGTAGGAGAGATGCTGGGGCGCCGCGCCTCAGGACAGAGTCTGTTCATCAGGCTCTGGCATGTCGCGCCTCACTGAGCGCCTGAGGACAGCCTCTGTCCATCATGCTACTGCGCTCCGTGCCTCTCAGAGCGCCATGATCCTGGACACTCCATTCTTTCCCTATCTTTTTGTACTAGTTCCTAGGTGATGTACCCTTCGTTCTTAGTTGATTCAAACACTCTAGAGCATATCTAAACGTCATGAAATCATCCATATACATGATATAATGATCCTTGAATCCATAATTCATTTTTAGGAAAGTTAACATCAAAGTCAAGGAGCTTAAGAGTCATGTCTAGGAGTTAGGAAGCAAGTCAAAATAAAGTTATCAAGTTTTTACTTTATATTAAAGACTTAATGTTCAAGTCAAGTAAGAGTAAAGAGTTGAGTTCATTTCTCAAAAGATATAAGGGAACTAAGACTGTTAATGTTTCAAGTAGCACGGAGTATCAAGTTGTGTTCACTTCTCAAGAGTTATAATGGAACTAAGTAGTCCCTAAGGATTTAAACTAAATGCTCTCAAACTTTTGAGAAGGAAGGGAAGCTAGACTTCCACAAAGCCTATGACTAATTTTAATAGAAGAAAGAGAAAGCTATGCTTTCCGAGAGAGCTTTTTAAAAAGCAAAGTTTTGAGCACTAATCTCAAACCAAAGAATCAATATATTTTTAAGCATAAGAGCCAATATATTTTTGGGAGTAGTATTGAACACATATATGGGGGAGAATTCAGATAACTCACAGCCCCCATAAACCATGTTAGCCACCATGGGTAGAAAAGGGTCATTACTTTTTAGATGATTTCTTTTCATAATTTACTAGTGGATTCATTTGGCAGTTCAGATCTTATACGTTTTGTCGGTATAGGATGCGCTGACAGTGTGTGGTAGATCGCTGTATCATTACTGTAGCTTTTAAGTGATGGTTGTCGGTTAGAGAAAATATATATATATATATATATATATATATATATATATATATATATATATATATATATATATATATATATATATATAAACTCGGAGGATTAAGCATTTTTCAGTCAGCATTTCTTTATATTACATATATTTTAACTGCGCATAATGAATAAGAGTTAGTAGATCATGAGTTGAAAAGAGTCAAGGGTAATAATTCATTCTTACTCCCTTTCAATCCTATGTTTTGTATAGCTTTCCAATTTGCATACTTATACACTAAATGTACTGATGTCAGTTGGCCTACATCATTTTATGATGCAGACGCATGAAACCAAGATCAGCACGCGGCGTTCGTTGATCCTAATCTAGCTCCTGACTCAGGGTTAGCCTCCTTGCATTCCGGAGGACATACAAATCTTTTACTTTTAGTAGTTTAGTCTTAGGATTTTGTGAGTTCTGTCCCAACATCCTTCTTCACTCAGTTTAGAGACTTCATAGCCACTAGTATTTCAGTTTAGAGTTTATTGTTCCATGTTGAGACTTGATGTCGTCATGGCCAAAAATTATTTGAAGTACTTTCCTTTAAACATGTTTTATTTCTTGTTTAAGATAAGTTTATCCTTCCTCTGAGTTATGTAAGCCAGACAAGGGTTTGCTTACGGGCCAACAATGGTCTTCCAGTGCGAGTCCCGCCCAGGGTATAGGCTCGGGCGTGACAAACTTGGTATTAGAGCACAGAGTTCAAGAGTCCTAGTGATTCTATGAATCCGTGTCCGTAGAGTCTTAGTTATCGGTGTGAAGCACTCCACATCTATGATTAGGAAGTTACAACATTTAGGAATGTTTTGCTTTTTTCATGTTTTTTTGTGCGAAGAGTTTATCTCTAAAGTCTCTCTCTCTAATTCGTGCATACAAATATTTTTTCAAATCATCATGACTTCAAGAAGATCATTCAAAGGTCGACCATGAAGAAATTTTTAGGAACAAGAAGTTCCAAATGCACCATAAGTGCAACCCTAAGGAGAGGTTACTAATGCCAAATTCCAGGAAGCTATCTTGATGCTAAGTCGGGTTGTGAAAAACTAGGTTGGGCAATAGAGAGCAGCTTGACATGAACGAGCTAATACCCCGAGAGTTCGTGAGTTTATGAGATGAACCCTACTTGTTTCATTGGATGAAGCCCTACTGAGGATTCGGAGAACTTTGTGGAGGATCTAAAAAAGGTGTTTGAGGTAATGCCTGTGGTAGATGTTGAGAGGGTTGAATTGGCTGCATATCAACTAAAGGGTCTGGGTAGAACCTGGTTTGATCAATGGAAGGATTGTAGAGCTAAGTATGCACCACGTCCAAGTTGGTCTTGCTTCGAAGAAGCCTTCTTTGGGAGGTTCTTTCCTCGCGAACTTAAGGAAGCTAAAGTGAGGAAGTTCCTTACTCTGAAACAGGACTCCATGAGTATACATGAGTATGGGATAAAGTTCACCCAGCTATCTCGCTATGCTATGGTCAAAAACATGAGGAGCAGCATGAGTCGGTTTGTTAAAGGGTATGGTCGCGCTTCAAGTAAGGAATGTAGGGCTTCCATGTTTATAGGTGACATGAACATATCCAGGTTGATGGTATAAATGTTCAACAAGTTGAAGAAGACAAGGTCAAGGATAGAGAAAATACAGAAACAAGAAGGCCAAGACTTAAAACGAGTCTGGCCAACAGAAAGGTGCTTCAAGCCAACCAAAATTCCAGAAACCAAAGGGGCCTGCACCATCATCTGCTAGTGCACCTACACCCGGAAACCGAAGTGAGTATAGTGGCCAAAATTCGCATCACTTCAAGGGTAGGCCTGCTCAGTCATAAGGTAGTGTGTCACATGGAGGTACTAATCCTCCTGCCAGTGCCAATTGTGGTAAGAATCACTCTGGCATCTGTAATGAAGGATTCACAAGTTGTTTTAAGTGTGTTCAAGAGGGTCACTTCATGAGAGAGTGCCCCAAGGACTGGAAAGGCAGTGGAAATCTCGGCAATAGATGTCAATCTTCATTAGTTGCTCCACCAAACATGACTGCACCTAGGGGAGCTACGTGTGGTAGAGGCGGAGGAACAAACTGCTTGTGTGCTCTTAATAATTGACATGAAGAAGAGAGTTCGCCAGATGTTGTCACTAGTATGATTCGAGTCTTTGACTTTACTCTTATGCATTATTATACCTAGTATCTAGTTTATGTTTCGTAACTCCTTATGTTGCTAAGAACTTTGGGGTTTCTCCTATGCAACTTAATGAACCATTAAGTGTATCCACACCTGTTGGTGAATTCATTCTAGCAGAAACAGTCTATCGTGATTGTCATATTTTTGTAAGTCACAAGAGTACCATGACCGATTTAATAGAGTTAGACCTGGTAATATTTCGATGTCATTCTTGGTATGCATTGGATCCATGCCTCTTATGAATCAATATATTGCATAACTCGATTTGTCAAGTTTGAGATTCATAATGAGCCAGTCAAAGAGTGGGCTAGTAGTTCAGCAGTGCCTATGTGTCGCTCATTTAGTTCCTTAATTCTAGGAAGTTTATTTTCAAGGGGTGTACCTATCACTTAGTCAGATTTGATTACTCAAGTGTTGAGGTACCTTCCGTTCAGTCAGTTCCTATAGTCAGTGAGTTTCTAAAAGTCTTTCCTGATGACTTACCTAGAGTCCCTCCCGAAAGGGATATAGACTTCGACATAGACATCATCCCAGATACTCGTCCTACATATATTCCGCCATACAGAATGGTACTAGCATATTTTAAAGAGGTAAAGGAGTAGTTGAAAGATCTGTTCGATAAACGCATTATTCCACCGAGTGGGA